>JBBPQP010000058.1:0-62473 GCA_038092555.1 Boletus subgraveolens
CGGTCCCAAACGGTCCTCACGTGCAGGGGACCGTTTGGGACCGTTCCGTGGGAATCCTGGGTATGACGAATCTCCCAAGTCGCATGGTAGAGCGAAGCACGTGACTAGCTGCCGAGCACTAACGCAACGCCGAAGCCGTGATCCATCTTATATAGCTTCCTACGAGGGAATTCCCCTCCGCTGTAATTCCTGATGAATGCACTCTGTCGTGTTCTCCGTGGGTCCACACGTTTGGCAGTGACGCCTTCTTTGGTGCTGCAACGGCCCTCCATCACGTCGTATTCACGCGCATTCTCCACCGAGTCTGACACGCTCAAGCAGAAGCCAAAAGCCAGCACACCGCTCCGACGTACTGCCTCTGCCTCTCTCCCTATTCGTTCAAATCCGACCCCAACTCGCAGCCCAATCCGGCCCGTGCTGACATTCGCAACAGCAGAACGCTACCTTCCTACCCGCCTACGTCCTCGCCTCACACCGGATTCCCAGAAATTCCATGACGCATGGTGGATCCCACGTTGGGGCCAGGATGGCGAAATTTTCGTCTTTGGAAACGGTAGTTTTGTATGCTGGGGCTTGAGCGAGGATGAAGCTCGCCAGTTTGCAAAAGACATCTTGGCTCCTTGTGAGGTCGGCTCGCTCCAAGATCCCGAGACAGAGGAACTCGAATTCGTGACAGATCCAAACGAGTAAGGCCACCCTTGCGTTCAAGGTTATGCAGAATGACTGATGATCCTTCCCCTTTCAGGAAGACCCGAATACAGGGTGACTTGATCATCCTCGGACGCGTTGCACAACTCCAAGATCCTTTGAATACCGCTTCCTTTCCTCCATCGAATCCATCTCTCGACATGACGACGCTCCTCGCTCGGTATGCTTACTCCCAAGCGCTCTCCCGGTCCACCGCGCTCTCCGTTCTTGAAGAATCCCTCGAGGCATACCTCCTCTCCGTCGCTGAGCTACCCCACTCCCTTGAAAAGACCGGGAAACCCGAACTCGGCCGCCAGGAACTCATCAAGAAGCTGGGCGTCTTGATGAAGTTCCGCCAAGGTCTCAATCTGAACCGCGAGAATTTCTCTGATACCCCTGATTTGTATTGGACTGAGCCGGAGCTCGAGAGCTTTTTTAAATCCATGACGGCTGCACTAGAGGTAAAGGCGCGGACGCATGCCGTCAACGAGAAGATTACTTATGCGACCGAGGTAGGTTTAGCTCTTCATCGGTGCATTAACACTCGGCTCAGTCGAAACTTAGGTTCAATCGACCCTTAGACAGCTGCTTACAGAGGTATGCATCAGCATCATTGTACCATGTCCAGAGTGCTCAGTGTGTCCTAGTCTTCCGCGCACCGCATGGAACTTATAATTATTGCCCTCATTGCCGTCGAGGTCATCATCGTGAGTCTTGCCATACTCTTCTTTTACAGTTCGAATCATAATTGGATTTAGGCTCTGATACGGGATGGACCCGAGCTTTATCGGATGGCCTTCGGATTACCGAAAGAGAAAGAACTCAATGCTGCCAGATCTCATTGACCATACTACATTGCCACCCTAATTTACTGATTTCCAAAGCCGGAGATATCTCACCTCTCTTCATTATATAGCTGCAATCACATCCAATACCCCAGATCTTTGTGTATCAAATGCCTCCGCACGCATATTGTAATCTCTTGTTCAGATCGGGAATTGGCTCTGCATGCCATTCTTGAACAACTGCACAGTGCAATTGCCTGTCGAATCCCGAGTTCGGGATGGCTCGGACAGGAATCCATGGTGGCTGGTTCCGGCATGATACCACACAGGAATGACCAATCGCTGCTGGGAAGCTGAAAGGGACCCTAGTAGTAGCTTGGTTGGTCCTCATCACAGGTCACTGATGCGGCTCTCGCTGATAATGTATTCAAAGTTTCCCTGTATACAAGTACACCATGACCTACTACTCAAATATTTACAATTGCAAGCTGAGGATGCAATCATGCATCTGATGTCGACTGTACATTTGGGAGCACATCATGATAACTAGCGACCATTGTCACTTCTCGTTCGAATGAGATTCTTGACGAGTGAAGAGCGTGGGGTGATAGAACACACAAACGGTTTCGGAGCGCTATCATCATGACAAACAATTAGCAACGACCGAACAAGGGCTCGACAATAAATCTCACCTCGAGACTCCGCCCGTAAATTTCGCATTGACATCAATTTCATTTCCAAATTCATCACGGGCTTTCGCAAGGTGCATGGTTGCCAGTATAGTCACGATGGCAGCCCAGACGTTTTGGTCTGCTATATGCCTTCCAGGACAGATCCGGCTACAAAATCATTTAGTATATTCCTTGAGCGAAAACAAGCATGTATCCCACCGGCCAAAACCGAAAGAGTAGTGGGCAGTGCCCTCTGCGAGCGTTCCGGTTGACGTGAGATGTCGTTCTGGAACGAAAGCCATCGAATCATCGAACTGTGTCTCGTCGTGTCCTATCGCCCTGCGCTAGCTCAGCCTGAAATATGTCGATCAAACAAACGAAATGGATACCAAATGTTGGGGAGCACGATGGCGCCTGTGATAGCATTACTTATGCATGTCGTGTCATTGGCAATTTTGTCCAGCTCACCTTGGGGGATGTACATGCCTTCATATACATCACTCGTCGTGGTCAAATGCGGAAGTGCTGCAAAGGCAGTTTGACCCAAACTAGTGTCCCTGGACCAACTCACTCACCATTAGGTATCACGGGTCGCCAACGGAACGTCTCAAGACATACTGCCTCTGTATATGGCAGATTCGGCCTGTCGTCAAAATCAGGGAGGCGTCCACTGCCTACGACCCGGTCAATCTCTTCTTGAACTTTAGCCTGAACCACGGGATGGAGCACCATAGCGAAGAGAAATACACGCAGTGTTGAATCACTCTAAAATATGGTCAAACCAAGGAATGTAAATGATTTGGCCACCCACAGTTTCAGCACCGCCTACAAGGTTGTTATGAATGCTTGTTAAACCAAGGGGAGTGTGCGTCCACGTACCTACGAAAGTGGATGCTGCCACAGCTTTGATAGTGTCTTCGTCTATTTTACCGTTTGGTTGCTCGAGCAAGTCACGAACGAGCGATTCTCCTGCTGTTCCGGCAGCCTAGTAAAGTGGTTGTCAAATGCCAAGCTGGAAGGATATGGCGATAATCACCATATTTTCCACGACATATTCAAAAGGGGTGGTTAACACTTCCTCTGCGAGTGCACGACATTCCGCACCGCGTCGCTTATATCTTCCTCCTGGTAACCAAGCTGGAATATGCACCACTAATCACGTCGACAATTTAAGCAACAATACGACATCGCAACCACCTAGACATACAGAATGGAAAGGCGAGTAACAAAGCAGCTCGCTCAGGAACTGCCGCGACCAAGAGCAAACTGAGAAAATGCTCAATATTTGTCATGAACGGGTCGTTCGCGGGTGCAACTTCGTATCCGTATGTCGCAGCCATGATAGTCGCTGCTGCAAAGCTGCGAATCGTCAAGCGACACCGACGCGCAAGTATACAATATAGACGACATACGTCTTACAATGGTTAGCATAATCCTCTGGGGTGTCGAGGAAATTCTCTACAAGCTGGCGGGCCTTGCGGATCGCTAATGGCTTGTATTGAGTTGCCTTTTGTTTGTTGAAAGCGGTATTGTACACCTTCCGATGGAGCCTCCACTCGTCGCCGTATCGAAGAAGGCCCGAGATGAAATTCATGCCAAACCTAGGTGCGCGTGTCAGTCCGTCTCATCCTCAGCTTGCGACGACCGAAAGCAGGGTGACACACATTTCGCTTGTTGGCAAGTAGGGTCTCTCGGAATAGATGGCTGATCGTCGATCCAACAAGTCGTGCGCCACTTTCGCGCTATTGAGAATGATAAAATCCTTCCCAAGCAAGTTTGCATATACTACGGCGCCTGGAAGAAACGACCCTGAGGATAACCTAGTATTCCCCGAGGATCAGGACTCGAACGTACCATATTGCTTTCCCCATTGTTCATACGATAACCAAGGGTGAACAGGGTTGAGATCGAAGATGTTACCGACCAAGGGAAGGCCGATCGGTCCTGGAGGCAATGGAAGTCCATCTCTGAATCGATATCGCCGCCATGCGTGGAGGACAAATGCAGCGCAGAGAATGAAAACGACAGAGTATACAGACCCAAATCCAATCATAGCCATGGAGGCAGCGGTCATGACCCCACGAATAGCACAACCCCACGAGCGTTCACCTGTGGGCAAACGAGAGCAGACGTGCGTGGGGAACTGGAACACACCCTCGGACGGGTACCACTTTTAAATGACTGTGGCAGGATCGGTTGAGTGCGACCACCCCTATCAATTGGTTCTCGCGCCTTGGTTTTCCGTTATAAACAAAAATAAGTCTTCGTTCTCGGCGGGGAGGGGGCCCTGGAAGGGGATGGTATTTTTATCATTACCATTTGATTGGCCAATTTGGAGTCCAAGCTCAAGCCTTCAAGAACCCCACCGTATGCTCACCGATAGTTTGATATTTGCGTTGGATCAGGTGACGGCAAGTCGGTCTTGCGGGAGACTGAATAAGAAAGAATAATATACTGCATGACCACATGCGGATATTCTACATCCATGGCTCAAGCAATTCCTGAGGCGGTCACGTTAGACAAGCCAGGCAATGCAATGTTTTATTTGTATCGAGTGATTTACAGGGGAACATGAATGTTGAATGTGACATAAGCTCGAGCGAGCATGAGAACACGAATTCCATCAGTGCTGGGAGAACCTGCCTGGTATGTCAAACTCGACCCGCGCGTTTTTTTATAGATCAAAGTTACTTAACATGAACCTAGCTTGCCCAAGGTTGGAAGACAGCGGGGATGCTCTGGCGACTATTATTAAGGTTAAGACCAACCTAGCCTGTGAATATTACACCCGTTTCGGAAATTCTTGCCCGAGCGGTGCAATCGCGCTAAACAATATCATTGGTCGACCGCTCAGCGCTCACCACCGCTCAAATCGCGCCGACCGGTGCTCTCAGGCCATCGTGTACCATGTTTGTATCGAGTTAACGAGTTATCGTTTAGTTGTGTTCTGCAACGACGCACACTCCGAATCGAGTCCGGTTTCAACTTTCAAGGCCGTTGTCTTTGTCACGGTTCAGCGCTGTTTAGCAAGGTTCGGCCCAGGTTCAACGGTGCTGTTGCATCATGTTTAACCACCGGTGCCAGAAGTACGTTCGTTCGCCTCTTCTTTTGACAGATGGACATAGCCCTCATTACTTTCACCGAGTATCCCAAGGACGCTCTCCATCCCCAGCTCGTGCAAAGTCCTATTCGGACTCCGATTAGTACCCTTGATAAGGCTACTAGACCACCAGCCATACATTTCAAGTTGTGGACGGACTACTGACGTCTACCTTAGTTGATGTTGAATAATCCTAGTACTCAGCGGTACACTTGTTGCGACGCCTTCCTACTGGGAGATTACTGCACTCTTCAACCTGCCAACCTGACGAGTCTTGAACTGGCAGTGGCAACGCGGCCGTGTTTCTCGAGAACCCCTATGGGATGCCGACTTGACCCGTGACTCAGAACCCGCAGCGAGTTGCCATTCTAGTGGCCCATCAGTATCTCTACCCACGATGCTCAAGCACCTATTGTGAGTTTAACCTGGGCATAGAGAGCCTCCCTTGGCTTGTTGCAAGCGCGAGAAAGAGTAGTATTTTTCGCTAAAGGTAACGTCTGGTTTACCAGGGCAATCGACGACGAGGGTACGGCCGACACGCTATTCTCGCGTTCCAGCTCTGCCCTCAAACAGCCCCGGACAACAGTCTTGAATCCGCAGTCGCTGTAGTGTGGGATTTGGGTGGCATAAACTGCACATGGCCGCTTCGCAAGTCGCGGGCTCGCCATTCATTTCAACGCGCAGCCAGGTCCCAACGTTTGGAGTAATTAAATATCCTTAACGACGAACTATATTAGAATGCCTCTGTTGTGGATTGTAATTCAGATCTCTCATCCAAATCGGAAACTGGGCACTGTATACATAATCTTAACCATTTCTTAAACAACTACACGACTGCTCAATTTGTTTTCTTCGGATCCAGAGGAGCTTGTGCTCCAATGCTAATAAAAGGTGATGTCTTGAGGCTGAGCTGCAGAGGACAGCCAAATATAGTGGAGCCCACCTTTCTGCCTATGATGATAACTTACACAATATATTCAAAAGGTTCCCTGCATACAAGTACAATGTGTCCTGCCATTAAAGTATTTAGAATTACAAGCTGAGGATGCAATTGTGCACTTGGAAGCACATCATAACAACTAGTGTCCATCGTCGTTTCTCGTTCGAATGAGGTTCTCCACGCATGGAGAGCGTGGGGTGATAGAACACACAAACGGTTTCGGAGCGCTATCGTCATGACAAAAAGTTACCAACAACCCAATAAAAGTTCGATGATAAACCTCACCTCGTGCCTCCGCTCGTAAATTCTTCCTTTACATCAATTTCATTTCCGAACTCATCACGGGCTTTCGCAAGGTGCATGGTTGCAAGTATAGTCACGATGGCAGCCCAGACGTTCTGGTCTGCTATATGCCTTCCAGGACAGATGCGGCTACGAAATCATTTAGTATCCACTCCTTGAGCGAAAACAAGCATGTGTCCCACCGGCCGAAACCAAAAGAGTAGTGGGCCGTGCCTTCTGCGAGCGTTCCGGTGGATGTGAGATGTCGTTCTGGAACGAAGGCCATCGAATCATCAAACTGTGTCTCGTCGTGTGCTATCGCGCTGCGCCAGCTCAACCCGAAATATGCTGATCGACAAACGAGATGCATACCATATGCTTAGGAGTATGATGGCGCCTGTGATAGCGTTACTTATGACATGTCGTGTCACCGACAATTTCATCTAGCTCACCTTCGGGGATGCACATGCCTTCATATACATCACTCGTCGTGGCCGTTCGTGGTGCTACAAAAGCAGTTTGACCCAAACTAGTGTCCCTGGACCAACTCACTCACAACTAGGTACCACGGGTCGCCAACGGAACGTCTCAAGACATACTGCCTCTGTATATGGCAGATTCGGCCTGTCGTCAAAATCAGGGAGGCGTCCACTGCCTACGACCCGGTCAATCTCTTCTTGAGCTTTAGCCTGGACCTCGGGATGGAGCACCATGGCGAGGAGAAATACACGCAGTGTTGAATCGCTCTAAAATATGGTCAAACCAAGGAATGTAAATGATTTGGTCACCCACAGTTTCAGCACCGCCTACAAGATTGTTATGAATGCTTGTTAAACCAAGGGGAGTGCGCTTCCACATACCTAGGAAAGTAGTTGCTGCCACAGCTCTGATAGTGCCTTCGTCCATTTTACCGTTTGGTTGCTCGAGCAAGTCACGAACGAGCGATTCTCCCGCTGTTCCGGCAGCCTGGCAAGATGACCTTTATCAAATGTCAAACTGGAAGGAGACAATGATGATTACCATGTTTTCCTTGACATATTCAACAGGGCTGGCTAACACTTCCTCTGCGAGAGCACGACATTCCGCAGCTTGTTGCTTGTATCTTCCTCCCGGTAGCCAAGATGGAATATGCGCCACTGATCCCGTCCACAATTAATGCAATACGACACCGCAACCGATTGGACATACAAAATGGAAAGGCGAGTAACAAAGCGATCCGCTCAGGAGTCACCGCGGACACGAACATACTGAGAAGATGCTCGATCTTTGTCACGAACGGGTCGTTCATGGGTGCAACTTCGTATCCGTATGTCGCAGCCATGATAATCGCTGCTGCAAAGCTGCGAATCGTCAAGCGACGCCGAGCACAAATATGCAATATAGACGACACACGTCTTACAATGTTTCGCGTAATCCTCTGGGGCGTCGAGGAAGTTCTCGACAAGCTGGCGGGCCTTGTGGATCGCTAATGGCTTGTACTGATTTACCTTTTGCTTGTTGAGGGCGGTATTGTACAGCTTCCGATGGAGCCTCCACTCGTCGCCGTATTGAAGAAGGCCCGAGTTGAAATCCATGCCAAACCTAGGTGTGCGTGTCAATCCGTCTCATCCTCGGCTTGCGACAACCGAAAGTCAAGTGGCATACATTTCCTTTACCGGCATATAAGGTCTGTCGGAATAGATAGTCGACCGTCGATCTGACAAGTCGTGCGCCACTTTCGCGCTATTGAGAATGATAAAATCCTTCCCAAGCAGGTTAACGTATACCACGGCGCCTGAAAGAAGCGGCGCTGAGGATAACATGGCATTTGCAGAGAATCAGGACTCGAAACACACCATATTGCTTTCCCCATTGTTCATACGATAACCAAGGGTGAACAGGGTTGAAATCGAAGATGTTACCGACCAAGGGAAGGCCGATCGGTCCTGGAGGCAATGGAAGTCCATCTCTGAATCGATATCGCCGCCATGCGTGGAGGACAAATGCAGCGCAGAGAATGAAACCGAAAGAGTATACAGACCCAGATCCAATCATAGCCATGGAGGCAGCGGTCATGACCCCACGAATAGCACAACAACACGAGCGTTCACCTGTGAGCGAACGAGAGTAATAGATCTGGATGGGGAGCTGGAACGCACCCTCAGTGCCACTTTTAAATAACTCCTCTGTGGCGGATCAGTGGAGTGCGACGGCCCCTACAATTGGTTCTCGCTCGCTAGCCGAGGGCGCAGACAAAAATAAGTTAGTGTTGCTTATCGAATCCCAACCTTGGGATGGCTGGAACAGGAATCCATGCCGACTAGTTCCGGCATGTGAACGAGCAAATGCTGGCGGGAACCCGAAAGGGTTCTGGAGGCCCGGCTGGTCCGTGAGATCATACCTTATCACAGGTCACTCACGGCTCTCGCTGATAAAGGGCCTCTCCCCACCTACCTTCAAGAACCCAGCCGCATGCTCACCGGTAGTTTGGTGTTTGCACTGCATCAAGTGACGACAAGTCAGTATTGTGGGAGACCGAATAAGTAAAAGGAATGTACCCGCATGACCACATGCAGACATTCTACATCCATGAGCCATGCCTGAGGCGATCACGTTGGAAAGGCCAGGCAACGTAATGTTTCACCTGTATTGAGCGCTTTACTGGGGAACATGAATAAACGCGACACAAGCTCCGGGCCAGCGAGGACACGAACTCTGTCAGCGCTGAGAAAACTTGCCTGGTACGTCAAACTCAACCTGTGCGTTCTTGTTATAGTTCAAAGTTCACAGTTAACAAAGTACCTTGCCCAAGGTTGGAAGACAGCGGTTATGCTCTGATAAGTATAATCAAGGTTAAGACAAACCTAGCCTCTGAATACCGCAATGAATCGAGAACATATGCAAGTTGTGCCTTACCTAGGTACATACATAGCAGGTCGGTACAGAAGTGTGTACTATTACACCGCAGAGGGGTCTGCCAGTGGCGCTGCAGTTACCAAAGGAGGCGCCAAGCGCTCAAATTTGACCACCAGTGGCGTGCGCTCGTTCACCTCTTCTTTCTACAGATGGACATAGCCGAGGCTCAACTCCCCAGAAACTCTGTTTGTGATACCCATCCTTGTATAACAGCTCCTGGACCGAGGACGTAACCCTTTTCGAGATGGATAGCACCTTTGCCAAAACATCTTTTCGATGCCATTTATCAGTGTCGTGAGAGATAAGAGGGCCGGGAGTGTACGATATTTTATTAGACGCTGATACTTCGGGCCTGCTGGAAAGTTTCATTTCTGTGGCAGATCCATTCTGAAAAGTATGATGCACCATACCTCCTTTGCAAAAATAATCCCACCCCATGCAGAATGTCTCACTGTTGTGTGGGACACATCATTACATACTCTGGCCACATTGATGTGGCAATGTGATCCGGCTTGCTCAACCACTTCATTCCCTTAGGCACGAACACTGAGACTGTCAGCGGCGCCGCCTTCCTTTGTGCATATACGTTCCGTAAGGATTCATATCCTTATCTTGGTCATAATCTGTCAATTTGCCATGAGCACGTCCGCAGAGTAAGAGATCCAGAGTTGTCGTTGTCACGACGGCATGAGAACAATCTAACCAAGACATCGCTGGTATGAGCCTGACCAAGTTTGTTTGCCCAGGTGTCGCCGCCGGGCGGTAATGCAATTATCTTATCTAATCCACGCAATCGATCAAATCAGTTCTGCAGATCATGATGAGGGCCACTTAGTAGACCCCTCCCTGCCGTCCTGCTCATATACAGGCCCTCATAAACTCTCGATACGGGCGGAGTGGGACAAAGATGAGTATGCGAAAGAGTATTGACTGTAGTCTCCAAGGAAAGACAAGGCTGAAGTGGCGTCACCCCGCAACTCTGACCGTGAAGTTAGAAGGAATGTCGGACATATAATAATCAGCTCCTTGCCGGTTTAATATCGATAAGTAGCATGATCACGGCCGCAAACCACTGGTGTCGAATATTCAAGCACCTCTAAGTAGATCGAGGCCAGTGAAGACAATACGCCTTGACTAATTTCGGTTAGTTTTGGCTGCCGATAACACTGTTAATCCAACATGAATGCATGACTCATTGTATGTGACAGAGTTGGCACCAAGTGGAGATGGAGAGCACATCAAAGACATCGCCAATGCTGTTTTCTAGAGAGAAGCTTAGGAAAATGTAAGTCCACCTTCTATCCTCGAGCTCCTGGGACCCACAGTGTAGATCGAACAGAGTTGCCCAATTCTCCAATGAACAACACACTAAAGTGCCAAAGTTGTCAGGTTGTTTGATCTTTAGACTTTCCTGTCTAGGGTACTCGATGTCTAACCGACGACCCAACGGAATTCGACGACCTGGATTGGTTACACGCCCTAGAACAAGAAATGTATTGTCCATAATAGACCATGAAATCCATACGGTACGTGCAAGGTCGTTCGTATGGTATACTAGTTACCCTTTCCGATGAGAAATAACATTTCCCTACGCAACCCATCAGATTTCCATCCACTACCATCTTTGTGACTGACGACTAGACGTTTTTGGCAGCGACCTCCAGCCTAGTGTCAACGGGCTTCTCGTCGAATGATCTCGCAGAGGTCGTATCTTTGTTTGGTTGAAGTGCTGAGAGATAGCCTGGCGGGACAAGACCGTTGTCCTCGTGGTACATCCTATGTGCATTGAGGAGCGCAACTTGCTCTGGGGTTAGGACTATCGAACCGACACGAATTCACGTCAGCTTTAAGTTCTTGTTTACGCGTGTAGGTGAGAACCCGAAGCACGTACTACGTGAGGAAGAGCCGAGGAAAGTATCATAAAAGATGAACGAGATGATTGTAGCTGGAATGTTTGTGAGTGCGGCTATCGCAGAGTACGGGCCACCTGCAGCTTGGCGACCCCAGATTGTCATTGCCATCAGACGCGCGCCGACATCACGAGCTGTATTCGCGGCAACTAGAAGCCATGGTTACGATGATCAGTAAGTGGGATTGAATCATGAAGAAGGCACGTACATGCAGTTGGGGAAAATCCCCATATGGCGATGCCACTTGTAGTATGGGTCAGACAATCAGCCGATAATTACAACAGGCTAGAAAGGGGGCGTACTATGTGAATCCAATGATCCATGGTGCCGCTACTGGTGGAATCATGTGGTTGGTTGGATCAAGGCATGCGCTTATGGTAACGCCAAGAACAAGGTCCTTTGCATACGATATCAAACTGACTGCTGGGGAGGGTATGAAATGCTCACACTCATAAACTCGTTAAGGAGAGCCCGGTTTAAGTTTGTCCCAGGTAATACATAGAGGGCAAATATGCCTGCCGGACCATCAGGAGTGAACATCAAGGTGTTATAGAGACCCTTTTCGACGAGAACAGCTTCCGCGGCCTTCAGAGGAGTGAGGCTTCTTCTCTCTGAAGCCGATCGAGAAAGAACATACCACGATCAGGTCTTTCCACTGCACATATACCAAAAGGCACGCCAAATAAGCACCCAATGTCTGTGCTAATATATACCTACATTCGATTTTAGCATTATCTGAGGCGCTGCGTCGAGTGCAGAAGACCATACGAGAAGAACGTACATGGCAGCTTTTCGCACAGGAAACCCTCTGAATAGTACGAATGTAATGGTGACTCCAGGATTGAAGTGACCACCAGAAGTCGCTGTACAAATCGTGATTGCAAGCACGATTCCGAGAGAATAAGCAACCCCCACGGTAAACAGAGCTAGACGTCAAGGTCAGGACACGACATCATACACCTCGAGACGTGGACTGACAGCCAATTGGTTGAGACGTGAGATTGCCGACAACGTAAGCAGCTGTGGATCCGACACCTGTGGCATAACGAATTGTTAGAGACGACACACTCCTCGGGACGAAGAAGCTCGGCCAACCTGCATAAACGTATAAATATACACCAAGCTGTACGCAGTGAAATCGTCAGTTGCATCTGAGAACGCATATCGTAGAAATGTAATACCATCTCGGCAACCATTTGAGTAAACAAGTGGATTTTGGTATGCTTAACCCTCTCCCAAGTCGTCATGAATTGTGGTCGGGGGACAACGTCGCGCAGGCGAACTGTGGGGTAGGACATGGCAGCGGAGAGGATGTGGGAAGAATGCTGACGTTCTACCAGACCAAACCTTTAAAGTCTAGCTCGGTAGAGAATGTCACCGTACGTGGCATGAACTTGATCCCGGTCGCAACTACCGAATCACAATGCTTGTAATGTGGCAAACCAAGAGCCTGTTCCTGTTCTCGCTCTCCCCGCTTCGAGATCGATCACACAGCTGCCACTCTGTTAATAGAGTCACCTGATGCACATCTACCTGATTAAGAAACTCCGAGGGATGCAATGAGGGGCAATGTGTCGTTCTGTGTGAGCTTGGTGCACATAGCCTGAGAAGCACTCGACCCCGTGGTTTTGTCTGTTGACTAGACCAGCTGGTCAAACCAAGCTACCCGTGGTCCGCAGTACCGCATGGAGAAAGTTTGGAGGAATACAACAAGTAGAATTCGTTGAGATCCTGTGAAGAAAGGCCTCACAACCCACCATAAACCCGGTCATCGACTCACCGTCCAGCTACCTGTGAGGAAATTTCGATGGATAGGCCACACTGCACCAGTCTCGTACGCTCCAGAGCACGTTTTCATCGGAATAGGTTGCTGGGAAGCCTAGGCGCATGTCCAGGGTACTTGGAATATGCCAGTGTCAAATTGGGATCCGACTGTGTTCAA
Organism: Boletus subgraveolens; assembly: GCA_038092555.1. Classification (NCBI taxonomy): domain Eukaryota; kingdom Fungi; phylum Basidiomycota; class Agaricomycetes; order Boletales; family Boletaceae; genus Boletus; species Boletus subgraveolens. The sequence goes on from JBBPQP010000058.1 coordinate 13,213, forward strand.
ACAAATGACGAACTCGCCACTTGTGAGGTGGCCGGGTGCAGTTTACGCCACCCAAATCCGGCTATCCCATAGCACCCTGACTTCTGACAGATCTGAACCGTCACTCGCTAGTATAGGCGGTCATCCGGTGGTGTTTGAGGGTAAGTAGAGCTGAGACACAAAAATAGCGTCCGCTGTGCCTTTGTCAATTGCCTTGTCCAGCCAGACGTTACTTGCACGAGTATCACAAGGGCGCTCTCCGTCCCTAGGCTCGTGCATGAACATACCCATATACGACGTTCAAAAAAGGTGAATCCCATTTGGACTTCGGTTAGCATCCGTACACTTGTGGACAGACTGCTGACGTCTACCTTAGTTGATAAACAATCCTAGTACTCAGCGGTACACTCATTGCGACGATGAAACACTACTCTCACTCTCCGAGATTACTGCATTCTCCAACCTGACGAATCTTGAACTGGCAGTGGCAACACGACTGTGTTTCACGAGAACCCCTATGGGATGCCAACTTGACCCGTGACCCAGAACCCCCAGCAAGCTGCTACTCTGGTGACTCATCAGTATCTCTACCCACGATGCCCACGCACCCATTGTGGATTTAGCCTGGGCATAGAGAACCTTCCTTGGTTTGTTGCATGCGCGAGAAAGAGCAGTATTACTCGCTAAAGTAACGTCCGGTTTAACAGGGGATCCGGCGACGAAGGCACAGCCGACACGCTATCCTCGCATTCCAGCTCTGCCCTCAAATAGCTGCCGGATAACAGTCCTGAATCCGTAGTGGTTGTAGTGTGGGATTTGGGTGGCATAAACTCCACCCATCAATTGTTTCACTACGCAGTCAGGTCCTAATCCTAACGTTTGGAGTAATTAAATGCCCCCAACGAACGCCTAGACCGCTTACATGCTGTTTACCGCACAGCATGTAAATTTCCTCGATTAATGTCATATTCCGCGGCTTCTGGAGAGTACTAGACCGGTGTGTGACTTATCCAAGGAAGCTTCCTCGCAGCTAACGGTCCCGGCCAGGACCGGTATGTGGCGAGCTGCGAGATCTTCGTCCAGAGGAGTCATCGAGGGATTCCGTTGCGTATATCCGATTCGTTCTACAGTGAATGTTCTCAATGAGGTTACTGCGGAGCACAGTCCAATCATTCTATCCATCATATTATGTCAATCATCCTAACCCCTTAAGGCACACACGTGCCAGATGATAATTAACAATTCTACCTTTGGGGATCCATCACGCTGATTTTTTCTTGAAGAAGCTCCACGGAGTGACACGCACTCCCATCTTAACACTCCCGGAATTCTTCAATTGGGTAGATCCTGATAGGGTTCTTGTGGTAGCAAAGTGGCCGTGGTGATCCAGGAATGGAGAGAACAGGAACAGGCTCTTTACTTGCCACGTTCCAAGCATTGCGATTCGCATCACGTTTTGGCTATGCGGCCAGGATCAAGTCCATGCCACGTACAACAACCGAGTTAAGACTTAAGAAGGTTTGGTAGAACGTCAGCATTCTTCCTTCATCCTCTCCACTACCATGTCCTATCCGACAGTTCGCCTGCGTGACGTTGCCCCCCGACCACGATACATGACGTCTTGGGAAAGGGTCAAGCATACCGAAATCCACTTGTTTACTCAAATGGTTGCCGAGATGGTATTTCATTTCTACGATATGCGTTCTCACATGCAACTGACGACTTCACTGCGTACAGCTCGGTGTATTTTTATACGTTTATGCAGGTTGGCCGAGCTTCTTCATCCCGAGGAGCGTGTTGTCTCTAACAATTCGTTATGCCACAGGTGTCGGATCCACAGCTGCTTTCGTTGTTGGCAATCTCACATCTCAACCAATTGGCTGTCAGTCTACGTCTCGATGGTGTATGATGTCGTGTCCTGACCTTGACATCTAGCTCTGTTTACCGTGGGGGTTGCTTATTCCATCGGAATCGTGCTTGCCATCACGATCTGTTCAGCGACTTCTGGTGGTCACTTCAGTCCTAGTGTCACCGTTTCATTCGTCGTATTCAGGGGTTTTCCTGTGCACAAAGCCGCCATGTACGTGCTTCTGCATGTAGTGCATTGCCTCAGGTAATGCCAACATTGAACGTAGGTTCATACTAGCGCAAGTATTCGGAGCTTATTTGGCGTGTCTTGTCGTATACGTGCAGTGGAAGGATCTGATCGTGGTATGTACTTTCTCGACCGGCTTCAGAGAAGAAGATTCACCCTTCCTAAGACCGTGGAAGGCGTCCTCCTCCAAAACGGCCAATATAATACATTGATGTTCACTCCTGATGGTCCGGGAGGCATATTTGCCCTCTATGTATTGCCTGGGACGAACTTAAACCGAGTTCTCCTCAACGAATTTATGACCGTGAGCATTTCATGTTCTTTTCCGGCAGTCAGTTTGATACAGTATGCAAAGGACTTTGTTCTTGGCCTCGCTATAAGCGCATGTCTTGATCCAACCAATCACATGATTCCACCAGCAGCAGCACCTTGGGTCATTGGATTCACATAGTACGAACACTTCCTAACCCGTTGTAATCTGGTTATCAGCTGATTGACTTGACCCGTACTAACAAGTGGTGTCGCCATATGGGGATATTCACCAACTTCAAGTATGTGCCTTCTCCACGATTGAACTCCCACTGTAATATTGATCATCACGACCATTGCTTCCAGTTGCCGCAAACACAGCTCGTGATGTCGGCGGACGTCTGATGGCACTGACAATCTGGGGTCGCCAAGCTGCGGGTGGCCCATACGCTGCGATAGCCGCACTCACGAACATCCCAACCACGGTCCTCGCGTTCTTCATTTACAATACTTTCCTCTGCTCTTCCTCACGCAGTACGTACTTCTCACCTAGATGTGCAAGCAAGAAGCTGAAGTGAATCCGCGTCGGTTCGATAGTCCTAACCCCGCAGCACATCGAGTACCTCAATGCACATAGGATGTATCACGAAGACAACGGTCTTGTCCTACCAGGCCATCTCTCAGCGTTTCAACCACACAATCGATCATCCGACAAGATACCTGGCGCCAATACACTTGCGGAAGCGGAAGTCGACCCCTGAAATGGAAATGCTTAGTTGTCAGCTGGAAAGATGTTAGTGGATGGAAATTTGATGACTCTCGTAGGGAAATATTTCTTCTCATTGGAAAGGGTAACTGTGTATAACATGCGGGCGACACTACCGCGGACCGCATGGATTTCATTGTCTACTGTATATAGTACGTTTCTTGCTTGTTCCAGGACATGTAGCGAAACCGGATCGTCGAAACCACATTGCGTTATTGGTTAGGAGTACCCTAGATGGGAAAGCCTAAAGACCGAATAACCTTACAACTTTGGCAGTTCTGTGTGTTGTTCATTGGAGACTTGGACAACTCTGTTCCATCCGTATTATAGATTCCAGGAAGTCGAATATAGGTGTGCTTACAGTTTCCCAGTATTGCCTCCGGAAAACAGCATCAGCAGTGCCTTTGGTGCGTTCTCCAGCCCCTTGACGATATGGAACTTTCGTTTGAGCGTGCCGTCGGCGAGGCCGGCAGCTAGATCAGCGATTGCTTTGGGATACTGCGAAGCATAGTCCAAACTAGGCAAGGTGAATCACACCAATTGAGCTGTGGATAACAAAGGAACGTACACAACAAAACCTTGAATCTTGGCTCGCTGTGAAATGAGATCCAAATAGTTTTCAAGGCCACGAGGCTTTGGTGAATCTACACGACGAGTGAATGCACCTTCCAGGAGAGGTTAACATCGTCAACGTACTGTAAGCAGAGATGGCTCCTGAATTAACATAGTCAGCAAACTCAAATGCTACACATAGGAACTGCACCGACCGCACAACGCTATCCTCGCGTTCTTGTTCAATCGCTTCAATGCCATATCCAAAATCTCTCCGCCGACATTGTCAAAGAAGACGTCCAGATATCCGACGGCGCTCTTGAAATCCTCACGGAACGTGCTACGCTTATAATTCAAAGCCACATCAACACCTAGTTCGTTCTCAAGCCAGGCACATTTGTCGTCACTCCCGGCAAGTGCCACAACTTTTGCTCCAGCACGTTTTCCGAGTTGACAAACGAGGGATCCGACTGCGCCTGCAGCACCAGAAACTAAGAGAGTCTCTCCGGCCTTCAGCTCCCCGATGTCATGGAGACCCTGTTGAAATCATTGTGGATCATTATCTAGATGAACGATACTCGCCATGCGACTCACGAAGTAGGCAGTCATGCCTGATATCGATAAATTAAGTCAAATGAAACACGTTATGAACGATAGGTCATACCGGGGATGCCGAAGGTATTTAAAAAGTCCAATGCCGTGGTGCCTGGAGGAGGCCTTGAATACGTCAATCAGAAAGATTTGCAGGGGAGTCCTCGGGATTCACATTATTTTTTGGAGTGCTCTATCCTTCATAACAGTAAATTCAGTCCAGCCTAAATGCCAAATGGTGGATGCACCTAGATCAGGAATGGGGTACAGAAGGGGCAACACCATGCGTACCCAATGTACCAGATACCACATCACCTTTAGTGAAAATACTTCCCTCCCCGGCCTCCACGACGATACCTATGCCGACGGCGCGCATCACCTCGCTGATCTGAACTGGAGGGATGTAGCTACGTGCGTCCCTCAGCCACGCGCGCATGGCGGGGTCGAGGGAGACATAGGTTACTTGAACAACAACCTCTCTAGTCCCTGCCTTCAGAACATCATTTGAAACGGTCTGCGTTTCAAAAGTGTCGGGGAGGATGCCGGCTACAGGGCGCTCGCGGAGAACGATGCGAGTGAATGAGCCGCGAGATAACATGACGTGAGTTGCCAACGTCAATATTGTAAAAAGAAATATCAAAGGAACCTGTGGGAGTGCATCGAAGTCTCAATACGAGCTCACCGGTGGCCCACGGTGCACCTCGGAAGTCCCTGCATACGTAATCTCTGGTTGCCTCCGTTAAAGGAAAGACCTGATCCGAAAGGACGAACACATCGTGTGCAGAATGACCAGTCTTCCAGATTCAAGGTTCGATACGTTTGATGTGTACATGAATCACGGACCAGAGGCTCAGTGGCATGTTGGTACTATTGAAGAATATTGCTAGATATGATCTCATACTGAGGAACAACACCAAGAAAACAGCCGTACAGACACATTGAATAGATACAGGCAAAACATGAATATTAATAATCGTGTGCTTGCATTCCAAGTCGACGTTTGAGAAGCGTAAGTGAGCACGTAAATAACACCGGTCTGTTGAGTGTCCCGAGACAAGTTGCGATCGTCGATCATGACCGACGGATCATTGGGGCGGGTAGCAAGCCCATCAAACCAAAGACGAGGGCATATAATCCAGAGGCTGCATTCAGAATCGGTAGATGGTTAAAAGCAGAGTATAGTAGAGATTACCTCCGATGGTGCCCTTCAAGTATCCTAGACTTGACCATTTTCCGAGCGTGATGGAGAGCAGTGACCAGCCAGCGACGATGGCGGCGGTCAGAGTTGGAATTACGTGTGAAAGGACGCCAGACTTCCTCCATGAATGATACTTTGAAAGAGTCTGAGCAGACAACGCGGGCGGTAAGTGTGAAAACTCACGTCGGGCTCAACCCCTCGGAGCCAGTGCACGAGTAAAACATAGAGGAACAGGAGGACTACAAGCCCGCCAAGACATGATGCAAGAAGTGCGACCGTTCTACTCCGGGTTAATCGTAGCAGGACAGTATGAGCAGGTAACCTACTTTGACCAGTCACCCGGGCTAGCGTCGGGTGTGGATAGCAAGCCGAGGAGGATCCGATGAGTGTTGAGGAGAAATGTGACGGTGGCGCCAGGGATGATGAACTTGAGCTGACGGAGAGTATGTCTGGAGAGTGAGCGCAGACGTGGACCAGCCATGACCGTGATGGAGGCGAGTTGCTAATCCGCACTCGCCACTTGGCCCCAGGCTGGTGGTCAGCTGAGACCGTAACCACCGGTCACAGTATTCGGTTGCGGTTTGACCGCTTGCTCTGGTGGTCCAGGTGGTCCAGATAACTTGTGCTGGCTGTGAACTTGTCGACCCGTTTGTTCACAATATTCCAGATTGAATTCAAGGATATGATACTGCCTGGGCGAGAACTGGACCTGGGACTCTAAGCTAGGCAGCTGGCGAGCCGATGACTCAATAGCTGCCATATCGAGCCTACGTGGAAAAGTTCCTTCATCACGGCGACGAGACATTTAATTTGTACTCGATGTCCCGGGGAAAACCAGCTAAAACCCTAGTGGTCAAGGTTCCACGACATGGCGCTCAGCGCATAGGCCTCAAATTCAGCCTGTCGGTCGAAAATCTCGTCCGCAAAGAATACGCGGGCAAGTCTGCGAAGCAACGGCCCCGCGTACGCTACCAACATAACAATGATCCACCCGCAGGCGCTCTGGCACAATCAATCGTCAGTTCATCCCCCCGGCATAACGCGTGATACTAATAATCACTGTGAATTACAACTGTAGGAAGCTGCCTCAGAATGGAATTCACTGTTGACCAGTGCTCGTGCACAAAGGGGGCCACAATGGGACGTGGGGACCCAGCAGTCAGTAGAACCACTACAGTTCCCCCACATACAAGCATCTGATATTTGATAGATTCCAAGTTGACTCTGGGTCAGCTCTCTACTATGACCCTACCCCGCTCCTCGAGGTGTTGAAACAACAACGTCCTCAAGAGGAGGACCACGTCCAAACTCCCGCACGTCCAGGTTCAATGCAGCCTCCGGATTTCCGCCACGAGTCCCCTCGTATTGTTCGAAATCCTTCTGCTTCTGCAGTTCAACCCAACTATACCTACGGGTCTCCCCGTCACCCACAGCACCAACCAGCAACATTCAATCCAATCCCTGCGGGCCATTTCTATGGTGACCCTCGCGCAGGTGGCGGAATAGGCAGTATGTCTCCGGATATTCGGAGACGCACCGGGAGGGTTGGACCAGATGAGGGATTCATCTCACTCCATGGCCCGTAAGAGTGCCAACAGATACCATGTATTTTTACAGTTCTACATATAAAGTGGCGGTATTTAGTTGGCTCCTGGGAATTAAAACATTTCAAGACTACATAATTATGCAGAGCACTATTTCTTTCAGTACATTCTTCTCATTCATCGTGCCCATCCCAAAGGTACCAACGGCCACCATTATGGTTTTGCGGTTACGGAAATGCGTGGTCTTAGTTTCCTAGCGCGCTCCTCGCCATCTGTTGGGCGTGATCGTAGGCGCTTTCCGAGAATTAAAATACCAGGCTTTCGCGGTGACTGTTCCCCTCCCTTTTCCCCGACGACTTCTTCCTCCCGTGTTGACCCCTCTTCAGTATCTTCAGGTTCTTCAGGCTCTCCCGAACCCTCACGCCCACTGATCCCATCAACCCCCGTCCCTCGCTCGCTTGTTGGTTCATCAAGAGCTGTCCTGTTGGCCTCATCTGCTGCCAAAGCCAGCTCTGCCTCCGACGGTGGGCGACATTTGGCACTGCGAGGTTCCTTCATGGCGTCTATCGACGACATGGTCAAAAGCCGATGACCTGGACAGTCAGGTGTACAATGACGGTGCTTCTTTCCCGAAAGGGCGTGGCGCGGTAGAGAAGCCTGCTTGCGGAGCCACAGAAAGGATTGAGACTCATTTCGACACGGAAGCGGGTTGCACGTATGAATGCAAAGTTCGAAGTCAGTAGGATTGAGACTCAGAGGGTTATTCCTTGTCTGTGGCACTGGGCTCACAGAGATGGATGGATTGGTAACAGTTTGCTGTGAAGAGGAAGGCACCTAGCTTCCTGTATGGGCAACCGACACAAAATGTGTAGGGATGTTGTCCACTCACGTGTTGTTCATCCTGAGCCCCGTTGTTCTCCCCCGATGGCCTCCTGACGGACTTGTTCGCAACTATGAGACAGGCATATCGAGCAATCAGACGGCCAAGTAACACTTACACGAGATGGGATTTTCAACACAATCATATCGCTACGTTTGTTGGTGTTCGTATCTGTGTGCGGCTACAGGCATGTTAGGCATGATCCTTTAAGCTACGGGTGGACGGCTATTACCATCGGAGACTGTGACGAGTTCGACGGTCCTAGTGTAGCTTGGTTTTGCTCAGAGTCAAAGGTGGCAAGCTGCTCGGGTGATAATCGAGCTCGGAGGAGCGCAACCATGGCCTCGAGATCTTGAACTCGTTTTGCAGACTCTCGACAAGCAGTACGTTGGCGCTCCACGGCTGCCTAACAAACAAGGATATGGGTATCGTAGCAAGTCTCAGAAAATATGGAAAACAAACTGTCTGATCCGTAAGTGCGCTGGTCAACCTTTGATTCTCTTTCTTCTCTGTCTCCAGGAGAGCCACGCTCCCTTCTGCTGCCTTAACCTGTGCGCTGAGTTCCGTCTCCCGTAGTTCTAGTTCAGATGCGCGGACCCGTGCTGACTGAGCGTCTCGTTTCCAGTCGTTTCCGTATTTCTGCCATTGCTGCAGCAACTGCTTAAGCCGACTTATCTCCTGATTTGCGAGGTCAAGTTTTTCGAGCGCGTCCTCGAGCTCGGTCTTAGAAGGACTAGCTTGTGCCGTGTTATCGTCGGGTGTACGCTCTTGGGGGGTTTGATTGTCGGTATCCGCCTTGGCGGAGGCAAGGGCTGCTCGAAGTTGTTCGCTCTGAACCTCCAACGATTGTTGAATACGTTGTAGCTCGTCCTGAAAGTTTCGCTCAGTGTGAGGTACATCAGACGGTCGATACAAAAAGTCCCAGACTGCACCTCAGCTGCTTCACGTTTCCTCCGGGACTCCTCCAACTCTTCTTCCTTTACCTGAAGCTCAGCAACGAGAGCATGGCATCTCTCACGAAGATCCTCTGCCACCAACGATCCCTGATCTCCCTCCGTCTCAAGCATCCCATTATCGACTTCCCCAGTTTCCTCGTTTTGCATCCCTGCATCAAGGTTCTGCTCGACCTCTCCCTCCGAGTCACCCCAATCCGAAGGATGGACGTCTAACCGTGCACGAAATTTCGCAAAGGATGCCATGAGGGCGTCGCATCCCACCGACAATGTCTTTCGCTCGTCAGCCCATTTCGCGGAGGACTGCGTGAGTTGGTGTCGCAGGTCGGCGACAACGTGCTCGAGCTCGAGGTTCTTCTGTAAGAGGTCATTGAGATGGGGTCTCAGCCTCGTCGGTGGTGCCATGGTCTGCGATTGCGAGGATTGAGGAAAATGATGGTCCTAAGACGGTTAGAGTCCTTTGGGTTACCTCTGGCGAGGAGGCTTCTCCTCTGGATATTCGAATGTGTACAGTTGTCGATATTCTCCACGTTCAACGGCCTCCTTTCACACGTGGTTATGTGCCTCTCAGGATAGGAATCACTCTGTACTATCATTCGCTTAGCCTTGCAACATCAAACGTGCAAACTTTTGCCACTGTAGAAGTCGACCAGGCAATAGCCTGAGCAGACTGGAGCCAGGACAGAGCTGAGTGTACCTGTCCTAGACCCTCCACCACGTCCACTCGGGACGACGGTAAAATCAGTGACAGGACGAAGGACATCCGGTACAGCGTAAATTATTAGCTCTCGCTACACTGAAGTCCCCAGTGATGACTTTAAATGCGTCTATCGACCTGCTTCCTTCGACGGTCTGGTCACCAGACTATTTGAATGGGAATTCGTGGTCGGACGCAACTCCGATCCGCCTGACGCCCAAGTCAGACGCCGGTTTGGACTGGTCGGAACCGCGTTGCTATTGATAGTAGGTCAGTGAGAATTTGAAAGTTCTGGAACACATAAAATGGGGTATGTATGATACGTCTTGATCTACCACGGCTTAAACTGCATTACTTACTATCATCAACGCGAACCAGCAATGTCTTCTGCTAAGAAACTTCCATATGGTGAGTTGACTGAATCGGTAGCTTGGGATACATTAACATCCTGTGAATATCAGTGAGGCTTGGAAATTCCGGCCTGAAGGTCTCAAGGATCATTCTCGGGACCATGCAGTATGGTGATAAGGGATGGCAGCAGTGGGTCTTGGGCGAGGAGGAAGCTGTTGAACATATAAAGGCAGCGTAAGTATCGTAATTGATATCATTCGTCATCGCGATTTCGACCTTGGGGCTGCACAGATACGAAGCAGGAATTCAGACGTTTGACACCGCCGATGTGAGTTTATCCGTCGTGTCCTGTTCCATTTATCTGAGCCACTCTAGACATACTCGAATGGCTACTCGGAAGTCATTCTCGGAAGGGCGATCAAGAGACTCAACCTGCCTCGTGATGAAATTGTTGTGATGACAAAGGTGGGTTGCATCTTACATGTCAAGTAGGACTGTAATTCGAGTCCCTGCAGGTTTACAATGTCGTCGGCCGCGAGTACAGCATCAATCAAATTGCCGGTCGAAAGGACCCTGATCAAAATGGTTACGTGAACCAACATGGATTGAGTCGCAAACATATATTCGCAAGTGTGAAGAAGAGTCTAGAACGACTTCAGCTCGATTATATCGACCTCCTTCAATGTGAGTATCTGGCAGGTACGGAAGTTGGTACTCGTTAACAACCCCGCAGGCCATAGATTTGACAAGGAGACGCCGATTGAAGAGACAGTAAGTACCCGCATGAATTTGTGAGCCACCCTTGGATATAATCTGAATTGATCCAGATGCAAGTCCTGCATGATGTGGTCAAGGCGGGTTACGTCCGCTACATCGGAATGAGTTCTTGCTGGGCATACCAGTGTAAGCTTCCCACCACGTAATGTGTGTCTGTATTCACGCTTTGATTCACAGTCCAGGCCATGCAAAGTGAGGATTGAGAGGCGTAAATGGTCACTTGCACTCACATGCTTTGAAACAGACTACGCGATCTCGAACAAGCTTACGCCATTCATCTCGATGCAGAACCACTACAGTCTTCTATACCGTGAAGAAGAGCGGGAAATGTTCCCTACACTTAAGATGTTTGGTGTTGGCGCGATCCCTTGGTCCCCACTCGCTCGTGGCGCACTCACCAGACCACTTGGCCAACAAACTAACCGAGGCGAAAATGACTGGTAATGTCATGTTCTTCAAGTTGAGACGCCTCGTTTCTGATGCATACCAGGTTCATCGGAAATTACGCAACCGCTTCATCATACGAAACGATTATCAACCGGTGTGCTCTTGGTTAACATCCATATCTTATTGTGTATTGACTCGGATGCCTAGAGTGGAAGAAATAGCAGCGAAGAAGGGTGTAAACATGGCGCAGGTTGCGATTGCATGGATCCTCACCAAGGACGGTTAGTCCCAGTTCTTGCATGTTTCGTTCAACCTATTTAGCTCGTGCGTTGTAGGCGTTAGCGCTCCCATTGTTGGTACTACTAGTCTGGCTAACCTCCACGACATCATTGGTACGTTTGTCACTGGGTAGAACCGCAACTTCTACGATCTGATGATTGATTGAAGCGGGCGTTGACTTGAAATTGTCGGCAGAAGAAATCCAGTACCTGGAGGAGGCGTATAAGCCAATGCCCGTGCTGGGGCATACATAGGCAAACGAAGGTGAAGTGAGAGGTGCACACGTAATTAAGCTGTCTCCACACAAGGGCCTATGAGCGTAACAAAATATGGTGTTTTATTCATTTTTTGCCTCAGCCACATTCAAGAAACGGAGATAATTCGTGCAATCTAGTCTCGGAGATGTACGTAAACGATTCGATATGAGTTCATTACATAATCGAGCTCCATGTGCCCTCGACGAGGTTGATGAGATTGCCTGGTCGACCCAGCACAGAGACGCGTTTACCTTGCGAACGAGATACTGGCCCATTCCAGGTGATTTACTACACTTTTCTTCTTTCTCGTCTCCCGCCACTTTGTCTTTTCGGCGAGATGATCACGCGTTCACCAGTCAAATCAACCAAGCCTCTCTCGGGGGTTCCTGCAAGACGCGCCCCGACGCCGCTGCGTTCCACTCCCGTCGCAACAGCGACGACGTCGATACTTACTTCCTCAACTGCCACCGGTTCGACCACCACCCCCCATGAAGCCATGGTCGCGTCGCAGCTCGCGCACATCAACGAACTCGTACAGAAGAACCGCACGCTCGAGCAGACAATCAAAAAGCTCAATGAGGATCTCTCCAAGTCTGCCGCTGATATCGTTTCGCTCAACGCCGAGCGCAAGTCCTGGGATGGGGACCGCAAGGCGTGGATGGGTGAACGTCAGAAATGGATGGACGAGAGGAAGACTTGGGCTGAGGGATGTGATACGATGCAGGCGTGCCATCGGATACAACAGTACCGCGTCGCATGTGCTTTGCACGACGAGCGTGTTGCTGTGCTCAAAATGCAAGAGACGGCGAGACAGGAGCACGTCAAAAGGCTACAAAGGGATTACAAGATCACAATGTTCCAAGCACGGGAGGCAGAGCTCGAGGCACAGGTCGAGCAGGTCGAGGAGCTTCGGGACGAAGCGGTGGAAATGAAAGCTTACTATGAGAAATCCGGACAAGAACTAAGGACGCGCTCGGCAGCCCTCACTGACGAGGTAAAATCAAAGACGGCGGAGATACAGGCTGCGAACAGACAGCGTGAACAAGCTGAGGTACGCTCATCACTAGAGTATCCTCCTAGGTTTTGTCACGAGGCTCTTATCACATCCCTAGGACGATCTCCGGCGCCTTCGAGAGGCTCATGCAGACGCGACGGCGACGTCCACGGCGACGACCTCCAAGCTCGCTCGTCTCACCGCAGAACGAGATGCTCTGGAGGCTCAAGTTACGTCCCTCAAGCGTTCTCTCGAGCTTGCTCAGGACGAAACTACCCAACTTCGCACGCAACTTGCGAACTGGCAAAACTTGAAGAAGGGAGAGGATGTTGACGCTGAAGAAACAAGGAAAAAGAAGGGTGAACTAGAGCAAGAACTCAGGGAGGCGAAGAGACGTATCAGCGAGTTCGAGACGCGTGCTGAGGAAACTGACGCGCTCGAAGCAAAACTTCAGAAGCAGAAGGACCGTGTTGATAAGCTCAAGGGTGTTCTTGAGGAGTGGAAGGTAGGGCATTGTGTTCGCAGCTCATGGAGCTCGTTAGAGTAATCATCTCACAGGCGGAAGCTCAAGAGCAGACAACGGCTCGAGAGACGGCGGAGACTCGGTTGGCCGATGCAGAGGCACGGGTCACTATCTTGGAGCAGAAAACCATTAATCTTCAAGCGCAATTATCCGCTGCCTCCAAGCCCAAGGTAGATTTCTGTGTCTGCTCCCATTTCTCCGCTTATATATCGCAATACCCACCAGTCATCAAGTAAGAAAGCTCCACCTCCACCTGAACCAACACAAGCAGACGAGGAGCTAGGGCCTTCTTCGCCTTCGCCTTCTACATCCACCCAGCCGATTAAAGTCAAAGACAAGCCCAGTAAACCGGCCTCCACATCTAAACCCTCTTCCAGTAGACTTACCGACGCTCCTGCTAAACCGCGGCCAAAGCCACGCGTCGTTAAAAACCCTGACCCTATTCCTGAACTTCAGGATAGCGATATCGAGATCCTCAGCTTTATTCCCGCTCCGTCAGCTGCGCCCGAACAAACTGCAAAAGCGAAAGGCAAACAAAGGGCACCCGCCGATGGCGGCGGAAGCGATATCGAAATCGGAGAGGTACGGAAGCACAAGAAGGGGAAAACAAAGGATACAGAAAAAGAAACAAAAGTGAAGGAACCGACAAAGACCAAGGTAGTTAAAGCGAAGAAAACCTCTCCAAGTGACGACGGCGACGATGCGCATTCGAAGACCAAGGCAAAGGTGAACTCTAGGAAACGTACTTCGCCAGATCCGCCTAAGAAATCCAAGGTTAAATCATCGCAACCCAAGGACGATTTAGAGGACCCTACGGCGGCAGAGACGGATGTAGCACCAAAGAAGAAAAGGCGGAAGATAAATCTATTTGGTGGATCTCAACCCGCAACATTTGACTGGAATTCGCTGGATCAGGTACTCTTGTTCTTGCTCACCATGGAATGGCTACTGACATCAGCACCATACTAGACTGGGGAAGGTTTGGGCATACCAACACGACTTTCACCAATGAAGGAAACGGATGTTGTTCCCCGGCGATTAGGAAGAACGAGTAAAGGGTAGATATTACTGATATTCAGGTTGAAGATATAGCGTAACATACTACATAGTCGAGATATTTGAGATGGTATGGTCTGAGTCCTCTTCAGCTGAAGTGATATGGTGTAGACGTGTAGCCAAGTCATGAAACTCTTCTCAACGTGGATATCCGTGATCAGAGCGATTATAGTGGCCTTTCTCCTATAGGCCAACCTATATGATTCCCGTGTGCTATCGATATGCGGAACGCATACCCAACAACAAAGGCATGTGAGGCGGCCAAGTAAACGGTTCGGATGAGAGAAAAAAAACAGCCCATTCTCAAGTATCATGCGGAGTTTGAAAATTCCCTTATTCAGGACTCGCTAATAACTATTTCATGGGCCTCCCATCTTGGACGCGGACGAACATGAGCACAACCAATGTGTCTTGGATTGATCGCCTACGGCTTAGCTTCGTTAGTCCTGCGTTGCCTCATATGCATTTGGGTCCAGACAAAAACTCCAAAAATCCAGTCATGGTTAGTCTGGCGTTTCGTAAGGTCATTCGACTCAGCGAGTAATAGGAGACCAGATCCAGTTCTTCACATGGGACGCCCAACATCCCGACATGAGTTGGTGGAACCATCTCGAAGTCGAGCTGCCTCGTCTCGCGCAGTTCGGGTTCACACAAGCCTGGCTACCCCCGCCAAACAAAGCAATGCGTGGCAAGGTCATGATTTCGTTGCTCTAGACATGCCTATTCCTGACTGTGTGATAGCAAGGGCAAGGCTATGATGCTTACGATTTGGTATGTTTAGCTTCAACGTATGGTTGTGTCCTGGTTCATTCGTCCGGTTCGCTGCACCCCGTAGTGGGACATAGGGGAGTTCAACCAGAAAGGGTCCATTCCAACCAGGTGGGGTACCCGGGAGGAGCTCCTCAAAGCTTGCTTCGCGGCACGTCAAAACAATATCAATGTCATCATTGATGCTGTACTCAATGTGATCCCTCCATACTTTTTTTGTTGAGCCGACTCTTACCCCTGCGCATACCAGCATAAACTTGGTGCTGACAGGTCAGAAACGTTTTCAGCCGTGCGAGTAGATCCCATGAACCGAAACCGTGTTCTGGAACCGAAGCATGAAATTAGAGTACGTGGATGCTCTCCCCTGTGAACGTTTTGCTCTAGCTCTAATAGGGTTGGACGGCCTTCGACTTCCCTGGACGACAAGGAAAGGTGAACGTGGCGAATGCATGGACTCGAAACAAGCGACGAATAACATTTTCATCACAGTATAGCCGGATGAGGTGGACCCACGAGCACTTTTCAGGTTAGTTTCACCACGAAAGTCCCGTTTTGACTCTCAGCCACAGCAGGACTTGATTGGGATGATCTAACTCGGACCAATGGAATCTATCGCATATCGAACAAGCGTCACAAAGGTTGGTCGAGTCGGGTGGACCGTGAGCTAGGGAACTATGATTATCTTCTCGGAATCGATGTTCGTATGTGAATGGGACCTCCCGAGTGGCTGTCCAGTAATCGTTTCTGCGAATCACATCCAGATCAATCATCGGCATCCTGCGGTGCGTAACGACCTATACGCATGGGGTTCGTGGATACTCGATGTATGTAGTTGTAACTGGCAACCTTCTCTCGTTTATTCTGATGCCGCATACCAGGTAACGGGCGGAAATGGATTTAGGTTGGACGCCATCAAGCACATAGATCGAAGATTCCTGTTCAAGTTTGTGAGAGTCGGACGCAAGTCTGGTGGTTTCACACCCTCACGGGTCCGGTTTACTCTAGATTCAAAGAACTCGTAGTCTACCAAACAGGGAGAAGCTGTTTGTTGTGGCCGAATATTGGACCTCAAAGTCAGCATTGTTTCCTTCTGCTTGTGATTCGTTTGCATGATAGTGGAGTATAGTGTGCAGAGGATGTTGCCATACATCCGAATGTTTCAAGGACAGGTGCAGTTCTTGTCGACTTTGCCTCGCCGGTAATTACTAAGATGCGATGACAGACTGCTTTCTTCGATGTACCACTTCACGAGAACTTTCACCAAGCCAGCATGTCTGGCTCATCGTATGATCTCCGACACATCCTCGACAATTCCGTTCTCGCGATTAGGCCAAAGGACGCTGTTACATTTGTAGATAACCATGAGTAAGTGATGGATCTCTTCCCCTCCATGGTTGTACCAATGCCAATTGACCCACAGCACTGTGAGCAGGGGTACATCTTTGTATCATCTCACACACCCACTGACGGGGTAATTCAGCAAATCGGTCAATCCTTGGAGAGTTGGGTTCGTCCGTTAACTTTCCGAAAGCTCCAGGTCGCTTGATTGACGTTTCTTAGGTGGGCACAAACTTCAAAGTCCAGGCATACGCCCTCATCTTGTTACGTTGCGGCGGATTTCCGTAAGCAGTACCTTTGTCAAAACATCAGATATTCCATCTACTTCTCATGTGGACTTTTCTTTTCTTCTCCCCAGTTGCGTCTTTTACGGAGACCTGTACCCCAATCCAGAGTGTTTTGACCAAGCGACCGCGGAAAAAATTAGACAGCTGCTCATAGTCCGGAAAATGTTTGCATACGGGCGGTCCAAAGATTACTTTCAACATCAGAATTGTATCGGATTCGTTCGGATGGGCAATTCTGAATATCCAGGATGCGTCGTGGTAATGAGCAACGAATCCCCTGGTCATGTCAATGGGTGAGTTCCGATCGGGTTCCTGGGGTGATGGTGCTTACTGATGACGACTGGGCCCGACGGGACCATAAGGACGACTTCACCGAGCATTCGAATGAACGTGGGCCCGGTTCGTCTGGTTCCAATCGTACAACTAGCACTTAGACTCTGACTTTGTTCTTTGCATCATAGCGTGGCAGAGGTGCCGTGTTTTGCGGCCTCTTCGACGCTTCACGTCGTGTCGCGGTGGATAGGAAAGGGCGGGGTGACTTTTATTGCTCGTGTAATGCAGTCGAGGTATGGATACAAGGTACAGTCGCGCCCGACGAGTAAGTACATAGTAAATGTAGATGCGACAGCGGATTGTTCGGACTGCGAATCGAGACAATGTCTTTCGTAGAGTTTGACATATTCCTCCCGGTGGTCCTTTTCTGGGAAGATCATGGGTATATAGAGTGCGCATGCGATCACCATCGTTTGGTCGACATCGTTTCAGCCTCTCCACCCGTTTGTAGCAGCTTATCCGCGTGGGATCAGAAAGTTCACCAATCCGGGTAATGGTGAGCATTTGAGCAAAAGGCAAGGTCGACACCTAGTATACTTTTGGGACGGTCCAAACGCCTGTACGGGTGCACAACAAGCCAAATACAAGTACGCACCTATCATTCGACCGATCGAGGTCCTGAAAAGAAAGGAACGAAGGAAAATGTGCCCTCCGAGGGAATCGGGGACGAACGCATCCAGACGCTCTGTGAAAACCACACCTAGCCGAAACGTGGCGCCAATCTCACCGAATTGAACTTTACCTTTTCTTGTAAAAAAAAAAAACAGTGGCAAGCGGCTTAGGGCTATGGCGGATGCAATCCGTATGGCAACATGCGGTATTCACTTTTGGGGGTTGAACGTGACTTTGCTCGACAGCGCGAGGTTTCTGCGACTTGGATGCACGAGAGATCTGGAGAGATAAATCTGTACATGGACACTACGAATCGGAAGACTGGCATACCTAGAAAGGCTGTGCTCTGGCCAGACCGAGTGCTGTCGGGTGCTACTCCAGGTACTCAGTGCATGTTGTATCATGAGTGAGGTGTTCAAATCTGCGAGTGTATGTATCCTGTCAGCAATAATAAGATTGCACAGCATATTGGTATAGCATCTGAGACTCTGAGTCTTAGACTCATACACATGTCATCGTCGTGCCGTGAATACCTGACCTGGTGCCACAGCAACAATAAGGGTACGTTTCATTGAATGGAGCAGGTTGAACCCACATTCAGGGCCTCGTGATCATGGCCTGATCACCCGAGATGTGTCATGCCACTTTTGAACATGGACAAGCACCAATCATTTAATCGACTGTGTCGTTATGTTCATGACCAACATGGTAACATTGTATGTATCCCCCCACACAGCAACGAAATCAATGGCTTTCGGATCGTAAGGAATCGTTGCGTACTACAATGACAACAATTATCTCCTAGAATCCGAAAAAAAAAGTCATTACAGAACCAAAAATACGTCAGAAGTGTTCAAGCAGTTCGGATGCTAAATACTATCAAATCTGACATAGAATGCCATGCAGAGGATCAACTCCCCCACTAGCCTCCATGACAGCAGTTCACGTAACGTATGATGAAGCACTAACAGGTCAAGTGAAATGAAAATCCAATAAGAGGGTCTGATTTGGAAAATCAAGCACCGGTATCAGCCATTTTTGGGGATACTTGGCATTTCCTATGGCGCATTAGAGTAAGAGAGCGGCAACAGCGGCACCAACGACACCAGCAGCACCAAACTGTGCAACGTTGGCGGATGCGCCGCTCGAGCTCGAGCCCGAGCTGGATGTGGCGGAAGCGGTGGCAGAGCCGGCCGTTGTTGTACCAGCACTAGCACTGCACACAATCAAATGACGTCATTTATGATACTGATTATACTCACGAAGCACCAGTGGTAGCTGCAGCTGTGGAGGCGCCTGCAGAGGTTGCTGCCGTAGCGCCAGCAGAAACTGCAAACAACGTCAGCACCTGCGATATAGGACGACACTCCCTACGTACCAACGGTTGTGCTCGTGCAACTAGTCGACGCTATAAACCATGTCAACAAACGGGACCAGCCGAGGAAGGAAATACCATACATCCACTGTTGATGGTGAAGGCTGCCGACTGTGCAACTTGACCCGTGGAATCACGGAGGTTCAAGCCAATGTTTGTATCTATGTGAGGGTTGATTGCGACATTCACACACAAATCGAAGAAAGGGACATACTAGCAGGGATGTTGACTGTCCAAGTCATGGAAGTAGCGTTGGTTGCAGGGAAGCTCTCGATGGCAGCGCCGTTGGGTGTAGCACCATTAACAATGCTGTCCCACATCCAGATAAGCGACGAGCAGAAGGATTGCGCTGGACAAACGCTCACCTCTATAGGTAGATAGTAACGCATGGAGTTCAGCAGTTTGGATGAAACATGTGTTGTCACACATACCAAGTAGTAGGGTGCTAAGGCAGGGCGGATCAATGCTGGAGGGATGTAATGACGCGAAAAATGACTCACCCGTTCCTCCACTCCACGAAATCAAGCTGGGTTCACACTCGACGACATTGGAACTGTCACGAAATACGATAAGGACGGGTGAGGGCATATTCAAGGGTAAGTACTGACGGAGTGTTGATTGTCATCTGGCTCTGGGCAAAAGCACCAGCGACGAAGAGAGCGGCAGCAGCAAAGATGGCTTTCATGACGAAGAGCACGCAGAGGAGGGGAGTGGAGCGTGGAAGGGTGTAAGACGAGACAGCCTGCGGAAGAGTTGAGATGGGAAGGTTTATATTTTATGTCTCCGCCTAAATTTGTTCAACAAACTTGTTTACTTCATCCGAAATTTACGGCAGATGGCTGACTTGGCGACTACTACTCATCCAACATCCCTCCACCCCCAAATCACTTGCTATAATCACAGCGACGAGCACGACTTGGTCTGCTGGAGATTTCCCTGCCAGATAATGTAGAATACAATTGCGAACAAGAGTACATAGCAGTGCCGTCGTTAAAATACGCGATAGCAGCCGACACGAAACTAAACAACCCGAGGACGTCACATCTTTTAATAAACTTCTCCTTGCTCTACCCGAGCGGGAATTGGCCTCTCGCGGCCTCCATCAGTCTTGTCGCACCACATGCACGTTGGTCACCAGCCCAAAGTGGTCACTGATCCACTCCCCCGACCCATCTTTGGCTCCAATACCCACTCGCACAGGTTCCTCGACTTCCAGTCCTCCCCGTGCAACCCACAGAATCTTGTCCAATCTCGCAGTGGGGTACTGGCTCGGAGGCTGATACCCCCACGTAAACCCTTCCTCGTCATCGTCCGATCCCTGCCAAGCATCCGTCAACCCTACCTCCTCCGGGATCCTCGAGTCCGAAGGTCCGATCGCATTCATGTCCCCGCCCACCACCCCCCCATGCAATTCATACTCCTGCAACGATTCGGCGATAATGCGCAACTGCTCCGGCCGCGCGCGTGCCCCCCGCGGAAGTGACTCCAAGTGCGTGTTGGCGATCCGCAGCTGCACGATCCCATCTGATAAACGCGCTGCGTGCCGTGGTGCTGGCACCGCTAACTTGACGTCCACGAACAACCCGTTGCGGGCCATTTCCGAGCTGCTGAAATCGATGGTAAAGGCCCCGCATACTGGGACCGTACGCGAGACCAGTGTGACGTTGCCATACTTCGCCTCGTGCGGCCATTTCTCCGTCGACGAGGGTACGACGAGGAAGCTTCGCTGTACCCACTCGTTGGTGAGGATAAGCGTGAATGCAGTGACGGACACTTCCTGCAGTATAATGCAGCATGGCTCGGGGTGTCCAGAGGGGGTCTTGCATTTGAACACATCCTGTCGGATGTAATCGATCGCCGCGGCAAGCCGCCTTTTGGGGCCTTTCGACGCAAAGTCGATGTTCCACGTCAGAAGACGTAAAGATGAGGGAAGGGGTTCTTTGATGCCTCTAGCACAGTTGGAGGTCTGTGACCAGCGTTTTTTGTGCATCGAATAGCGCACCGCGCGCAGCTGTCGAGGGATATCTAGCATGTTTGTCCTTCCCCTAATGGGGAGCTGGAGTGTCTGTTGTGTGTCGGAGGAAGAACCCGCGAGTTCAGAAGGCGGGGAGGGCACAAATGGTTCATCGATATCAGTGTCGAGCATAGCTGGAAAGCGTGTGGGTCAGAGTTTGGCCGTTGTTTACTGGCCACGCTGTATATCCGCAAGATTCGTGGTCAATGTCCAAGTTTGATAACGGGTGGGGTTTGCCACCGTGGTTAGTTATCTCTCCACAGGCCCCTTAACGAGCCAAGAATCCCCTTTAACCCACGCTTTGAACAGGGGAAATCGATACATGAGGCCAAGTTCCGGCTGAAATTGCATGCCGCCTTTATCGCGTTCCTGCATCGTGTCCAAGCAACCTGCCTCGTGTGACCAAGCGTGTGTGATATTCGTCGGCGTGCAAAATCATATTATTAGTAGGATCTGAAACAGATTAACAACATCCGCTGCCGATATCTACGCTGGATGTGCGATTAAACACATCATAGTTCATCTGTTTCCCGGCCAATAACGGTCTCAGACTTCTCAGGAACGAATGCATTGAGGATGTTGGCTTTGATTTTGATTTCATCCAGTTTCGTGGGTGCCAGCGTGCGCTTGCTTAGGATTGATGCGAGACTAGCGGTACACACGACACGTCAGAAGACCGACAGAATCATATATGGAAAGCGCCGGAACGGCGGCTCACCGCTGGGATTCCTTTGCAATGTATGCCTCGCCAGTGTTGACAATCTTTTCCATCACACGCAGATAGTGGTTGGACGTGACACCGAGGGAGTCTGAAAGTGCCTTGGCCTCCTTATAAATCGCACCGCGAGCGTCCCCAACAGCTGCAAGGAATTTCTGAGCGACCGCGTCAAGCTCCGCCAAACGCCCGGCCTACAATCATTTAAGAACATTTAAGTAAGCTTGCAATGGAAACTGGCAATGATTTGGATCGAATGGGAACCCGCTTACCTCATCATTAAGGCCACCGCCCACAGCTCGGTGAGTGCCGCAGCGCTCGTTAAGGAAGGTAACGAACGCCTGCTCAGAGCGTCCTCCTTCATAGCTCTCGACCTCCTTACCACCACGAGGGAAGAACTTGATGGTAGGATATGATGCAACGCCGTAACGACCGGCGATTTCTTTGTTCGGGGGGGCATCGGCGTCAATGTTGGCTACAATGCACTGCGTGGCGGTGTCAGACTACGGCACGAGACATAGAGTTCATACAAGACATACATTGCTTTCGGATTTGAAATCCTTGGCAACTACGGAAAACGTTGAGACATAACAGGCGCTCGGAATAAGGATCAACCTACCCTCCTCGTAGACTGGCTTGAGGCTCTTGCAGTGTCCGCACCAAGGGGCAGTGAATGTGACGAGAACATCCTTTGTTTCATCCTGGCCAATTTTGAATACATAAGCGAGTCAACAGCATCGATAAGACCTACCAATGCGACGTCATCAAACGTGTGAGCATCCAGAATCAAAGTTGCAGGTGGTGGCGGGGGCTTGATGTTTGACTTGACACCAGACTTTGTTGCAACACTACACAGTCATCAATAACCCACAGCCTCCAATTCGCGAGAACGATTTCGCTTACAAAGAGGCGAGCGCATCCAGGTCCCGCCCACCATCGTAGTTTTCGACGTTACCCTGGGCATCAAACCACTTGAGAGCTAGACGAGCAATGAAGCAGATGGTTCAACAATGCAGTAGACAAATCACTCACTGGGGTACCCGCTGACACCATACTGTTGGCCAAGGGGCCGACCTTCACCGTCGGCGTCTACTTTGGCAATAATGACCTTATCTTTTGCATGCGAGAATGCATCCGCAAGCTGTTCGTAAATTGGTGCAAGATTCTGAGGTGAAGAGGATACATCATTTAGGTAGGGATGGCGTGACAAGGAAGAGGCTGCATACTTTGCAGTGGCCACTGTAAAATCACACGACGGTAAGCTTGAACCACGAATGGAACACGTTCAGACTCACCACCACGGCGCGAAGCTGAAGGCGAAAGTAGTGTTAGAGCACTCGTTCTCATTAAAAGAATACATTGACTTACAACTCCACGAGACCGGGCTTGCCCTTTCCAACCACGGAGTCAAAGTTGTCGGGTCCAAGCTCAAGTACATTCGAGGCAGAAACACCTGCCAAGAAGCCGGCAAAGAGTAGCGAAAGTGAAAACCTCATGATAGAATGAGGGAGGGTTGGTAAGTTTGAGCGGTCTACGTGGAGTAATGTAGGGCTTAGTCAGCAGTTACCGGTAGCTGATCAGTGTTGGCAGCACGCATACTAAGACCTGAGTTAGCTAATAGAAATGGTTTTCTGGCAATGCGTCAAATGTTCATTGAATATGGTGGTATTTTCCGATGGTCAAACCACGAGGCATGATGAACGGAACATGAAAGGTACAACTGATCGATAACTCGCAGTGATAACCACGTGAGCGGCCCGGGGTTATCTGTATCGCCATGGCATGAGTGGTGTAATATGCTCGCTCAGCCTTGACTCAGCCCTTTGAGTGATTTCTCATCCAGTACTCCAGCCGGTATATCTAGCAGAACCCTTGTGCCCATCCCTGACACAAGTATAACACTGATACCACCAAATGGCATCCGATGAGATAGAGCAAGAGTACATCGGCGAAGAAGATGCCGAGGCCTTCATCGACGAGGACGAGGTCTACGCAGAAGTACCCGACGACGGCGATACACCGATGGATGACGATGACGAAGCTGCCGATCACGTAGGCGATCTACCTACCAACGGGGAAGAGATCAAAAACAATTCCCTTCAACATTTTCCGCACCACAACGGTTCTGTGTTCGCGGTCTCGTGTCATCCTACAGAGCCTCTCGCCGCATCGGGAGGCGAGGATGATCTGGGATACATATGGGACATTACCGACGGCGAGGTCTTCGTCACCCTCACGGGGCATACAGATAGCGTATCGAATACGGCGTTCAGCGCTGACGGAGAAATGATTGCGACCGGGGGGATGGACGGAAAGGTCAGAGTGTGGAGAAGAGTCGGCAAAGAGAATTATAGAACTTGGGAGTTCCTCACCGAACTCCAGGGACCAGATGAAGTCATGGTGTGTATTCTACTTGGGCTTTAGAACATTGAACTAACAAAGATCTAGTGGCTGCGATGGCACCCTAGGGGAGCCGTCCTCCTAGCGGGATCAAACGACTCCACGGTGTGGTTATGGCAATGTAAGAATAGAAAGCTACAAAACTATCATCATGCTAACCACGCGAGACAGTGCCCTCGGGAAATACGATGCAGGTATTCGCAGGTCACACCGGTCCGGTTCAGTGCGGCGAGTTCACTCCCGATGGTACGTCAAATCAACTCATCTCGGCGAACCTCGAGGATCTTATCATCTGGTTCAGGTAAACGGATAGTGACGGCCTGTGCTGGCGGGACTCTTATCTATTGGGACCCGCGTTCACCAACCCCTGTTTTTAAGCTCACTCCACAGGATGCTCGTTTCGATTTGGACGGCATTACTTCCTTGGCGGTTAACCCTTCTTCTACACTGGCTGTTGTGGGAGGGACCTCGGGAAGCGTTCGGGTGGTGAGTCTGAGCAAAGGGGAAGTCGTAGGGGCCCTCGGAGGACACGCCGAGGGAGAGAGCGTCGAAGCAGTTCAGTTTGTTGATCTCTCCGGGACGGCAAGTGGCCCTGGATGTGTTATAACGGGCGGAACAGATGGTAAAGCGTGCATCTGGGACGTCAGTACGATGCGTCTGCGTGCGACTCTAGAGCACGAGGTTGGTCCATCTACATTCTGTCCGCGCGGTGTCTGATCAACACTTGTAGGACGCGATCACGAACGTAATAGCACACCCGGCACCAAAGAGCCATCTGATCGTCACGGCCTCGGCAGACAAAACACTAAGGACGTGGGACGCTCGAACGGGCACACTGATCAAGGAGCATACGGGTCATCGTGGACCAATCCTCAGTGCATCGCTCGGGCTGGAGGGTTCTGTGGTTGTGAGCGCAGGTGACGATGAGGTTTGTCTCGTATTTACGACGGAAGTAGACGAAGATACCTAGTAGTATAGTAGTTACATAATCCAGTGTAGTAGTTGACGAGGCCATGATGATCATCTCACAGGTGCTGCTCTTGTCCTCAACCCATCATGTACGCGAACAACTATGGCCCTGCTAGCCCACAACCCGGTCTGTCCAACAATCCCTTCGTTGAGGACCCTACCACTGCACACGCCCGCTTCCCAGATCTCTCCGCATCCACCTTCCAGCCCGGATACCCATCCAACGGGTACCCAAACCAGCCGCAGCAATACCAACAACAATATCAGCAATATCCACCCCAATCCTACACCCCCGGTGCTCCGTACCAAGCCCAACCACAGGTGATGTCTCCTCAGAACCAGTTTGCATCAACATCCTACGCTCCTCAGTACCCACCCCAAGGGTACGTTCCGTCGTGCCATGAACGCCAACACCCCTCGATCTGATCACATCCTCCTCTCACAGACAAATGGTCCCCCAACCCACCGGCATCGGCGCTTTCCAACCGACAAGCGGGTTCTCACACCCATTGCCCCAACAATACCCGGGCCCCATCCCATCCGGCTACCCATATTCCAGTGGCCCTTACCCAACACAGCCAACCAACGCCACACCCAGCTATCTCGCCGAATTCGATCCGTACGCGCAGCAGTCCCAGATCCAGAATCAGAGTCAGAGCCAGTCTCAGATCACCCAGGGGACTACCGGGACTGGTCCCCCAGGCGTGGTCCATCCACGCGACTTGATTCGCATTCAAAAGTCCGGACTGGAAGCTTGGGATACGTATAGTTGGAAACAGCTCTTCAGTGCGTGCGATGCACTCAAGGAGGCGTGGTCTGTGCGAAAGCAGCAGGCAGAGGGCATCGTACGGCAGTACGGCGGCCATACCGATCCGGGGTTATTCGGCCCTGATCCGGCCTTTGGGTATAATAGTCAAGTCGAAGGTTGGAAGCAGGTAAAGCGGCCTCTCTTTCTGTTCCCGATACACGTGTTTTGGGAGTGAATGTTCATATCGGCGTTATAGGTGCTCAGAGATGCGAATAATAATTTCGGTACGTCGTACGATTTGGTATATTCTACAGGGTCTGAGGAGTCCCTCTAGACACTGTCGTGGCATCTACCTTCCAGCTACACGAAGTGTTCAACAGCTATCGACAGTCGGGCGATCAGGCAAGTAAACGACGCGTGCGGGAGTCGTGTAACGCTGCAATGAAAGGCTTGCCCGACTGGCCCAGTAATTAGCATGTCATTCAGGGATATCGCTGGCGTTTCTCGTACAATTTCTTCAAATGGGTCGTGTTGTAGTTATCGATTACTGATTTATTAGCATGTTTCGTGTCACAATATTCACCCTCCTTCCTCACGGTCAAACGCGTCGTAGTCAAAGAATTCAGGCCACAGTTCATGTCAGTCAGACCCGACGATGATCGTAGTGAGAAGGGAGAAACAAACGATACGTTTCCGTCCAAAATAGCCCTATAACCCCATCGAATCGACGAGACTCACGAGCGTCATCTTCACGCGGCCGCGTTGCATATTCTTATCCTTCTCCGCCCCGATCCTGACTTTGGCTTTATCAAACACCGAGATCGCCACCGGGGCAATGTCCTATGCCCCGTTCGTCGACGGCGGCACCATGACGATATAACCCTCCGCGTCGAATTGGACATCGCGGGCGGTCGACCTATAGGTGTATGGGTCCCTTGAATAATAATTTAATTAATTGAAATTAATTCGGGAGGACAGGTTGTACTACCAAGATAAGAATGGCTATAGGACATGTCAAGGTGGTAATAAGTACTCAAAAAATTCCTGCCGTGGGGAGGGTTATGGAGACGCGCGTCGCGGGAGCGGGAATGCACGGCACTATCAGCAGCCACGGTTGAGGATTCGTCGACAATTGTTGACAGTGCTACATCGACTTCTCTGGGGAACGTGGCAACCTCGTGGTCACCCAGGGCTGGCGTGTCAATGTAAATCTCTCCTTCATCAAACTCCAGGGGCTCTGAGAACGGTGCGGCGGGGAGATAGATGGGGCGATGGAATACATTGAGGGGTTAGGCTCGAACCTCTCGTACCCATGGCTCCTAGGGAAGTCAAGTGAGGCATTGCGAAACCTGACCGGCACGTGGACGGGTGGTACCGAATCGTTCCTGTACTTCTTGACCCGACCTCTTGGACCAGTACAACTCGTGTCGATCGTTGGACGCTCTTTCCTTTGCCTGGGGACAGGGACGGAGATGAAAGCTTCTTCCGGGACAGGATATAGTGTGAAAGGAGGTCGCGGTAACACTTGCGGTGTTGTTGTCGGCGTGAAGTAGTCATTTGAATCGTCGTCATTGCTAGGGAGATCCGATACGCTGAATAATGGTGTTGGAGCGTCGAGGAGGTCGCGAAGGGGCGGTGGAGGCGGGTAGGCATCCAGAAGTTGCTGGAGCGAGGATACCACGTATTCGGCAAACGGTCTTTCCGGGATCGACGACCAGCACTGTTCGATGAATGCCCAATGCTGATCGTCAATCGGTCGTGCGCTTGGCCGACAAGGCTTGTGACCCTGAGACAAGCGCAACACGACAGCGGCATCTACTCGGATCTCAGACCACGGGTAATTTCCAGAAAGTGCCTGACAAAAACAAACAAAAGAGGGTTCGCAATCGTACGCAGTCCGAGGGGAAGCTAGTGCCCAGTGCGTACCAGAAGAGCCATGTTTCCGAACGAGTAGATGTCACTTTTGACCGTGTGCTTCGTTTCCCCTTCATCGAGCGAGAAGTGTTCAGGTGCAGCCCATCGTAGGGTGCCGGGTCTCACAGTAGACATCTTGAGGTAAGTAAATCCCTCCGGAAGTTCTCCAACCAAGGAGGCACAACCGAAATCGGTTAGGCAAGCGTTGTAGTTGTGATCGAGGAGCACGTTATTCTGTCCATAACTCAGTGAGAAGGACGAAATCTACATCTCCTCGCAACGTACGCTTGAGAGGTCTCCATGGATCAGAAGAAGCGAGTGCACTGTCCGAGCGAACTAAGATGTCTGAGCATCTCTAGCGTAAATAAAAGTGAAACCTACAGTATTGGAGTCCGTTTGCTATGTCTAATAACTGAAGTAGGATGGAAGGATGTCAGCGAGTAATGCTGTGTAGAACGCTGCGTTTTACTTACCAATTGCAGGCGGTGTGTAACCGCGAGCTGATTGTCATGTGCCTTTAAAAACGTGTGCAGTGTACCGTGTGGCATCCACATCGACACCAAGGACGCGCTTCCTTGTCTTCCAAACCCATACGTGATCCCTAAGAATGGAACGACGTTCCGATGGTTAAGTCTCCTCCAGATACCAAGCTCTCTGCGTATCATCTACGGATGAAGATCAAACCTCAAGCTGATTGATTCTGTGGGTAAGTCGAGTGAAAAAGACGTACTCGGGAGACCTTTCCCCCATCACGTTTGTGTTCGTCGACTGTGAAACTGAATCGAAATGATTTCACGGCAACCTATGTCAAATGGACGAACAAGTTGAGGGAGAAAGAACGGTTTTGGGGGGAAGACGCTCGCTCGGACCTCCTGGACGCCATCTCCGCTCGTGTACCGACACCGAAAGACGTCGCCGAAACCGCCTGCCTCGGAATACAGATCGTGCTGTCGGGTGATCTTGTCGGTAAGATCTGGGATGATCGTGGATGAGAGACACGGTGGTAGTTGTCTAAGCCCAGATCTAGCACCTGCATGTTAGCTCATGGCATCACAGTTGACGAGAACAAGCATTTACGACTCGGGAGGGGGTGAGACTGATAATGTCGGGAGCAGCGCAGTACTCAAGGGGTGTGCGTTCAGCGAAAGCTGAGCGCTGAACACGAGCCCGGAGCTCCTGTTTGCTCCCGTCCTAAAATGGCAGGTAGGACCCTTTCTCACACGGGGATTTCTAGTCTAGTCTCGACTCGTTATAGGAAATTCCGAGGGTGGATGTTTCCTATAACGTCTGGAGACATTACATGTTGAACAGCTTTTAATCCAGTTGGTCTGAGAGAAGTCGGATTCAGTAACAGTATCAGTAGTGTTAATTATCTGCAAAAATCACCATGTCTATATACTAGTGATACATAGTCTGTCTAGTAGCTACTGTACTGCTGTAGTCTCCCCAGGAGTACCTACCACTGATGAACCAAGGCTGATCGATTGATGGCTATATAGCACTATGTAGCAACCATTTTCGTCAGATCCTTTCCCCACATAGTGCTATGTAGATCAAGCTCAAGCTCAGCTCGGACAGTTCATGAGCATATCACAACATAGTAAACACAGCATATTATGATAGCATGGTCTAATAACCACATAACCGGGGCTGGGGACACTACCATGACAACTCGTAGTCAAAATTCAGGCCACGGTTCATGTCCCGACACACACCGTAGTGAGAAGGGAGAAACAAACGATACGTTTCCGTCCCAAATAGCCCTACAACCCCCTCGAATCGACGGGACTCACGAGCGTCATCTTCACGCGGCCGCGTTGCGTATTCTTATCCTTCTCCACCCCGATCCTGACCTTGACTTTATCAAACACCGAGATCACCACCGGAGCAGCGTCCTTTGCCCCGTTCATCGACGGTGGCACCAATACGGTATAATTCTCCGCGTCGAATTGGACGTCATGTTTGAACGTGACAAGACCTTCCAGTCCAAGCCTAAAGCACCCCCCGATCAGTCAACACAACAAAAGCCACGTCCTGCACGCACTGGAACACAAACACCCCGACGCCATTCCTAAACGTCCGTATGACGAACGCGTCTTCCGTGATCCCCTCCGCGTGACCGCTCTCCTTGGCGAGCGCCTCCGCACGCCCTTTGAGAGCGAGGCCGACGTAAAATTCGACGCTGGCGCGTCCTGCCATTTGAGCCATACGATGCCGTCGATTGATCACGTCCATGATGCGCTCGACGTTGGATTTGGAGTGGAGCGAAGGGTGGAGCGGGACGTGTGAGATGGCAGCGGCGAGTTGACGATGCGCGAGGATATCTGTGGGGTGGGTCATTTGTCGATGTGAGGGAAAAGTCGATCCCGGCTTACCAGCGTATCGCCTGATCGGACTCGTGAAATGCGTGTAAATAGGGCTTGCGAGACCGTAGTGTCCAAATGTATCTCTGGAAACACTTCCAGAGCAGAAATACTCGGCAGAAACCATGCACCTCGTCGCCATGATACGAACCAGGGTATTGAATGCCGGTGCAGAGGGATCCTAGATTGATCGTGAGGTAACGACAAAAAGAGCCCACACATCAAACACGCACGACGCATTTATCCAACGAGGCCGCGAGTGCCCCCGAACTCGAGACATCGAGTTTGAACCCCTTCCGTTTCAAGAGCACGTCCTGAAGCTTCTCGAAATTCGTCTTTGGCGGGGGTAAATGGCGTCTTGTCGAAAACGACCGTCGATACCTCATCGCCCAATACCAGTAAATCGAAATGACGCAACATACCTCAACACTGCAGTCTGCGGGAACACCTCGTCGATTTTCTTGGCTACGCTCACGTTGGCGAGCAACATAAACTCTTCTACCAAGCTGTTCGTCTCTCGCAGCTCTTTTTGCTCAACGTCGATGGGATCGGAGGACTCGGCAGATCCAAGATTGATTTTCACTTCGGGGGATGCGAGGTTCAACGCGCCAGCTGCCATACGCTGTGCCTTGAGCTTGATAGCGAGGGCATTGAGAAGGCGAATGGATTCCGTGAGCGAGTCAGTGCGATTGCTGATGTGAACAAGCTAAGTGTTGTACAGCGTATGCATCGAGGACACTGCTCACGGGTCGTCTTTGCGCATTTGTGCTTCCTCGTACTCAAATGCCGCTTTTGAAGCAATGACAGACTTTGTAAACTTGACGTTGATAATGTCAGCATCCTCAGTGAGTCGCTGGGACGTTGTTAGTCGTCGCTCGTGTGCATGGACCGTTGGAGAGACCTACCCAAATCACACTAAATGCCAATCTTTCGACGTGTGGTCGAAGAGAACAGAGATTTGTGCCCAAAAGTGCCGGCAACATGTCAATGCGTTTGTCCACTAGGTATACGGTCGTCCCGCGCGAGGCAGCTTCACTATCCATGGGGGTATCAGCGTGAACGAAATGGGAAACATCCGCAATGTCTACGAGTGACAGTTAGATTCATTGATAACCATCATCCAAGAGTACTCACGGACACCCGCTTCGATGTGTCCATTAGGAAGACGGCGAGCATGCAGCGCGTCGTCAATATCCTGACATCCTGTAGGACAGGCGTCGCATCAATCCACTCGAATGATTCTTCTCCCTTCGCACAGAGAAACACTCGCCTGGCGGATCAATACTACAAATGTCCAAGTCCCTCAAGTCCATCCTATCTCTCCATACTGGGTCAGTTGTGTCCTTTGGCGGGACAACCCATTGATCTCCTTCAGGGGGCAAACAATCCAAGATAGCTTTTCCAAAGGGTCGGTATGGCACTTCAAACTCCAACAATAGGCTTTCTTGCTCCGTTTCCTTATCCTCTGCTTTTCCGAGAGCACGAACCAAGTGGCCCTCGGGATAACGCGAATGCGCGTCCCATCGGTCGATGGTCACGAGAATCTTTTGTCCGAGAAGTGAAGGAGCTTGACGAGTACGAAGTCGGATACGAGGGAGTAATCGGGAAAGCGGGAGGGCAAAGACAGTCTGGGTAGAGAGCGAAGTCGAAGCCGTAGACGGAAGGGATGCAGTATCAAGATGGCACACGTAACTAGAGGAAGAACGGTCAGTCTGAGAAACAAAAATGCCCCGAGCATGGTCGAGTGGGACTAAAAGACGTACGCGCGCCAGTTCCGTTTAATGATTCCGACAACTCGTCCAGTGGGCTGCTTCTCGGCAGAACCTTTCTTGGTGTGGACTGACCGGAGGGCTCTCGTTTCTTCGCGAAGTTTGAATTCATCTCCGTCTGACTCCTCCCCCGAGTCTTCTGCGTCATCGTTCTTGAGAGTGGCTAAAAAAGATCATTGGGACCCGGAGATGACGAGACCGTGATAGTGGAAGACGTACCCTCTTGGTCGACCACTTCGTCGGTTGGAGCTTTCCATTCACTCTCATCGAACACTTCAACGACGACGACATCCCCGTGAACGGCACGATTCATGTTCTCTCTGCCGACTAGAAGGACAGGCTTCGTGAAAGCTGGGACCGGTACAGTGCCCTGGAAGATGGTGTCATCCCGGGTGTGCTTGGCCAACCGAACGGTACGAACCTCCAAGTAATTGTATTGGTTGGCATTAAAGTGACCTTGATGGAGTTCTCCTGCTTTGGTGCCAGCCAAGAGCATAGCAGTAGGAAGGTACTGAAAATGCCATGAGCACCAATTTCTATTCGACAAAATAGAGCATACATTGGCATAGAGGGCTGTCCGGGTGGTTGTCGCTGCCCTAGTCTGCGCGAGTTCATCCGTGCCTGTAGCAGAGAGCAGATCCAAAAGCTTTTCGGCATCCTGCATTCCCTCGACATATTTGCGAACTAATCGAGATAAACGGGAAACGGACGATAGGAAGAGGAAGAGAGCCTACTTGAAACGGTTGGTATGTTTTCTGCCTCGGCCTTTTGTCGGTTAGCAACGTCATCGGTGAGAAGGATGACTTGGGGAATCTTGCGTGTTTGACCGCGAACGGGAGGGCGTGCGAGGGCAAGGTGGGTATTGTACCATTCCGCGCCTCTCCGGATGCCTATGGACAGTCAATGCCATTGAGACTGCCGGGCGACGAGTCCAACCCTACCTCTATCATTACGGTCATTTGGCGTCTCGTTTTCTTCCGTCACAACGGCGGTTTCTCTGTACAAGTGTGAATAGTTGAAGAGGGAAGAAGCAAACGATACGAACGAGCGAAACTCGTTGTAAAAGACCCAAATCATCTTGTCGTCTGCCTTGACGAGTGCCTTGAGGCGATTGTAGATGGGCAGGGATCTGTGTCGGACTTCCTCCAACACGGTCTGGAGAAGGATGATGGGAGGGGTAAAACTGGGGGACTCCATCAGATCCATCTAAAAGAGATGATGGTGAGTGTGAGATGGCCGAGGAAGGGGAGGTATGACCTGAGACAGAAATATGTTCGTGTCCGGGAGGACATAGTGGCCCGTCACGAATTGTTTGTGCGTAGAATCGCCTGCAGTAGGCAGGACGGTATTAATGGCACCAGTGCAGATCCGACACGCGATGATACCACAGTATATATCATCGCGGAGGTAACGCTCTCGTAGTACTGATACAGATGCCTTAGCTGTACTATGTCTGATGGGAAGGATAACTGGTTTTGCGAACCTTTGATGACCTTGCCCCGGGATGTCTTTTTGAAAAACTTGCGTTGAGTTACGACTGCCTCTTCACGCGGACGCTTTAGAATCGTTATTCGAGGCATTTCGAACGGGTGTTTACTGCAAGTCCTCTTTAATCTTGCTTTGTAGGTTTGGGCGTCAATATTCCCACGTGACTACAGATCTACAGGGGCTATGATGACTACTCAAATGATATAATAGGGGGCGAAGAGGGGCTCCTCTCGTTCGTGACAGTCTTGCACACACCCAAGCACCCAAAATGTGGTTCAATAACGATTCCAAAGAGGCACAGGCCTATACCCAAGTACGCAACCCCTGGGCATCCGTTGGCGACGACCACACTGACGTGTCGCCCCTAGCTCGGGGAGGAGAGGCACACCGCCAAAATCTCACATGAGTTGATCGCAGCTGCTGCTTCGTACGAGGTACATGGACCTTTGTTCGTTTTCAGTCTTGGCTCCACACTCACCCATCATCCATCGCTAGGCAGCAAAAGCGTACGAAGATCACATCAGAAAGCAAGGTAAACCTGTTAATCATGAAAAGGCTGTTGCGTTGCTGTAGGACTTCCGCCATTCATGAGGTGGAATGGGTCTCACACTCGCTATAGGGCCGGATTGACGGGTGCCATCGTCGACCGGATGGCGGAGACCAAGGGTTTGGACGCACTTGAAAGGGAACGCGCGAAGCACAATGGTAAGTTTAAATGGAAAAGGCGTTGTGCATCGGAGCATCTCTCACCTCTTCGCAGCTCATGAGCGCACAAGAGCAGCTTTGGCACAGTCTGGCGAGTACTGAATTGGAAGCGCTGTCACGATGATCTTGAACACAGTTGTAATGTATTGGTATCCACGTATCCTGTAAGTTACAGTGTGCCCACGCTTCGAAGGCACAAATCTCGAGCAATAAGATTCCTGTCCTTGTCTCTACCTTGCCCGCTGCCGAATGCCATCACGAGTGCATCCTGTCCTTCATCGATCCTGTAGCCAGTCAAATCTCGATCACACAAACGATGTGGGAGGAACACACCACTGGGTTGCATGTGCCGACTGTTCAAGAATAACTTTGACAGTCGTCCACGAGAACCGCGCCACAGAAGGAAATCCAAACGTTTTCTCGAGCGAATTTTCAACCCAAGCTTTCGTCTTGGGGTCTAGATAGGGAGCAAGTTCATTTGACCCTATCCTTGGCAGCGAATTTGCAGACCTGAAGGATACCCGCTGCCAAACTCTCTTCCAAACCCTTTGAGAGTACTCTCGTTGTGATCATCGCCCTCGAGTTCTTCGAAACACCACCCCTCGATGCAGGCATCGCGAGTGACTTTGGCAGCCACACTCGCCGCGCCGACGATCTTGAATTTTGAATCCGCTTTGGTGGTCACTGTGAAATTAATCCCTTGGAAAACGGAGGATAGGTATGCCTCATAAGACGTCGTGTTTCCGAGCGCATCGACGTACACCTAGGTGGTACACGCTCATTCTCGTGTTACGGTGTAGAGGAGAGACGCTCACGTCTGAAAGTTGTATTCCACATTGAAGCACCTCGCGAATGAGTTGGACGGTCGCGTCTTGTGATTGTTTGTTCAGGTTCACCGGTGGCACTTTGAGCATGCCCCTCGATATCGCCTGTGGACTGGACGAACAGGCCGAATGAGTGACGGTCGTGGTACCGCGACCGTTCCGCACCTGATGACACGTACGGACCAGCCCAGGTTGATGGGGTCTGCATTGAGCACACCGAGCAACTCTGCCCGCTTTTCCGGCGTCAATGTTTTAGAATCTTTGGGTCATGGTATGTGGATGAATGATGCTGGGAGAGCGAGGTGCTTACCTGCAAAACCGAGCTGGTCGAGGTCATCCTTCCACGCGACAGGGCAGTACGCGACGCCGTACACGAGCGGGCCAAGGACGGGACCTCTGCCCGCTTCGTCGACGCCGAGGATGTACGGACCACGAGCGGTGGGGGTGGGGGAGTGGTACGAGTACGACTCTGTGAGCGGTGTCAATGGTACGGAGGGGACGTCCATGTCAGCCACGAGCGCGTCAGCCGCAACGAGAGATGAGAATAAGAAGACTAGACTCGTCTTTGTTTTCGTTTCCAACCCACCTTGTCTGTCTTTTACTCGTCTGAGTGCAACATGTCCCTTTCCCTCGTCAACCGCCTCTTTGCGTTCTTTGACACCGTCTGGTCGTTCATCTTGACACTCGTCCGCTCGCTACTCGCCCTATTTTCATTCCACCGTCGCTCTTCCGACCTCTTCGCCCTCTCAACCGTCAACCGCAACCCAAACGACGCACTCGCCCGTGCACACTCCCACCTCAGGCCCATCCTCCTCACCCCGAGGTCAATCACCCGTTCACCCGCGTACTACACCCAACGCGCCCAGAGCAATCGCACTCGCTCCGCCACCTCGACCCTCTTCCCGGTACACACCGACAACGCGGCCGCCTCTGGATCCGTTTTAACCGACCCGCAGAGGACCTCCCCAAAGCTCGACCCAAACGACCCCGAACTCGGCTTGTACCTCACCGCTTCCCTGGCCAGTGACCACCCAGAACCCACCAGCACGAGCGCGACAAGCTTCCACGGAGGGACCTCCGATACATCCCTGCCAACCACCCACACGGCATCGCTGTCCGTCTTGCCCCTCACCCCGCCGGACAGATGTTACCTCGCGCCGATGCCTTCCGTCACCGACTGTCCGTATGCTGAACCCTGGCCGACCAATGTCACCATCGAGCGCGGCAAACCCAGGCTCCCAGGAAGCCCCCTCAAGGTCTCGATCAATACGGACCCCGCATTCCCCGAACCGATGGTCGGTCCAATGGTCTCCCCGCCTCCTGGACGCTGGAGCCCCGTACAGATTTGGACGAGCACGCCCTGCAAGAACGACCACCCCGTACCCGACCCGGTCCTCAGTCCGTTCGACCATCACACCCAGTTGACCATGGACCCCTCTCCCGCGCTCGCCGAAATCTCACACGCACTCATATCGCGATCTCGGGGTTCCGTACAGCCCTACGACGGCACTCCCAACTCGAGCACGTCCTCTGACGCGAGCCTGTCCGTCAACTACTCGCCTGTCGCCGAGACACTTCAACGACCCGACCCGACCCACGAATCCTATCGGACGCACGCACAGCTGCGACCCAAGAACCAGCCTTATCCGCGATTCCACTTCCCCGACGCGTATGCATGTGCATGGCGTCGTCACGGCGCCCGTGTCCCCGGCAAACTCGGCCGTACTGCACACGGGCACGCCTACGCCCGCTCCCACTCACACATGGACCTGCCGATGAGCGAGGAATGGTACCACAACGACGCATACATCCATTCCCCCGTGTCCGTGCTCAGTCCACCCCTATGCGAATCCGCGACCGAGGACGAGGACGAGGACGACATGCCCCTCGGCCGTCTCAAAGCACGCTTGGCACATCGGAGCGCTGCCACAGCCGTAGGCGCCACCCTCGGACTCGGCATCCCCATCGGTGCTGACATGGGCACTCGCAAGGCCGCCTCCGCCTTGTCCCCAAGAACGAGAAGGATGAGCGAGGGATGTATGTTGGCGATTTCCGAGTCGACCCCGACGCGCGTTGGTGTCGGTGCACGCGCTGGTCGACACGTTCTCTCCCTCGCACTCGATGGAGACGGATACAGTCCCAAGGATTGGCTCGAAGCGCTCTCGCTCCGTTTCACTTCTGGGCAGAAAGACACCCTTGCACCAGTTTCGGAGCCCTGTTTGGCTCTGCCATCCGTCGATGGCGTAACGGTGGCAAGCTGATGCCAGCGCACGAGTATGCAGGTGCGCGACGTGCATGTCGTGTGGTCCCTTTTTTTTCATTTTCGAGTGGTTCAGGTCATGTGTGTGCTTGTATATCCGGATTATCAAGGTCAAATTGTGTCATGTATCACTGCGGATATCGTTATGTAGTCGTGTCTCCAAAGTAACGAATGGGAATGTATGTGTTACACATGTTGCGTCGTCAAGTATCCGTGGGTTGTACGTAAAGTGATGGGCCACCAACTACAAACAGACAACAAACGGTATGTACAACAGTACAACAACAGGAGATCAAAGCAGGATAACATGGCGTCAAGAGCGAGAGAGAGCAAAAAACAAAAAAGATCGTGACCGTCAGAATATCTGAGCCAACTTCTCCGCTGTCAACCCACCAGGGGCCCGCGGCACAAATTTACAAGGAAAATGGAGTGGGTGCCTGTCCACAAAAAAAAAAAAAGAGAGATCGGGTGAGCAGATGATGCGGCGATGCAAAAGGCCTTGTGAGCGAATGAAATGACGTACGAAGTGATGCCCGCTGTCCACTGTGGGTTCACAGGAATATCATTACCCTGTTCGTCTTTACATGGCGTGATTGTAAAAATCGCCAAAATAGACACCATCGCCGACCAGACAGAAGCGTCTGCGATGTACCGGCCGACGCAAATCCGTCGGCCAGCACCGTAAGCATAACTCACGGTGTCGTTGTTAAGTTCTCCGTTTTCGCTCAGGAATCGCTCGGGTTGGAATTCTTCAGGGTTGGCGTATTTAGCCTCGTTACGGGTCATGGCCCTGGTAAAGTCAAGATCAGATACAACAAGGACAAATGATGAGCGTAATTACCAAGTGTTCATGATGATCGTGGCTCCTACCGCGGAAATTTAATTAACCAATGTCAAACCGCCATTGAGTCACAAACCTTGCGGAATGAAATAACCGTCATAGACATCTGCGCTTGTCGTAGCGTGTGGGACGCCTGATTTGATCGGCGTGTAAGAAAGCGATGAAACGTGAGGGAACGGTGATTTACTTAGCGGGACTGCGGGATGCCACCGAAATGTCTCGCGTAGGACTGCCTCGATATAGGGAAGTGAGGGACGGTCCTCAAAAACCGGAAGTCGCACAGTTCCAACAATTGAATCTATTTCTGCATGTGCGCGCGCCTGGACATCGGGGTTGCGCAACATCGCCAAGATGAAGATCAGCAGGGTCGAGGAAGTCTGTGAAATGAGTCCATCAAAACCGGCGGTAATTGAATCAGATGAACAGAGCTCACTGTCTCCGATGCCGCTAAATATGGCCAAAAGTTGTGTCAGTCGGTAAAGAGATAGGAATGTCACCAGGTCACCAACCGGCGAATGCTGTCACCGAGGACTCCTTGATGGCACGTACATATTCCTCGGCAACATCCTGTCCTTTGATACGATTGAGTGAATTGGAGACCATGGACGGAACTGCGGTGCCAGCTGCCTGACCATGCCGTCAGTCATTACTGATAAACGTGCGAGATTGGTTATCTAACCAGACTCTCTTGTACAAACTGGAAAGGGGTCTCGACCATATCGTCGGCATATTTCTGAGATAGTAGGGCGGTTCGTTTGAATGACGCGCCCGGGAACCAAGTCGGAATATACCGAACTTTGGAAGCCAAAATAAGGGCCGCGCAGAACACCAAGGATCGAAGAAGACTTACGGAATGGGAAGAAACCAAGGAAGGCGGCGACCTCTGGACGTATGGATACGACAGCGAGGTTGACAGCTCGATCAACAACGCTGATGATCGGATCGTCCCGAAGTGCGGTCTCGTAACCGTACACGACCGACATGATGATCGAGGCCGAGTGTCTACGAAGAAAACAAAATAATAATCAAAATTCAAATAGAAAACTACCAGTGGGGATAAACACACGTCTGGACATGCGCAGAGTAGTTGTCTGGGGACTCGAGCAAGTTGAGGACGAGGTCGCGCGCTTTCTGAAGCTGGACGGGGTGATAATTGAGGGCAGCCTCGGGTCGGAAGGCCTGATGGAAAAGCCTGCGATGCAGACGCCACCTATCGCTATAAGGGACCATGACGGAATTGAATGACCAACCAAAACTGGTATCAAGTGGAGTATGAGCAAGAGCACATTGTTCTGTTTCAGGACTAGCTCACAAGTCATTGGTCATACGAATAATGGCGGGCCGGTCTGAATAGTTGTAGGAGCGCCGCTCGAGGAGGTCCTTGGCGACCTCCTCTGAGTTGATGACGATGACCTCTTGGTTCAGAAGGCGGGAGTAGACGAGGTCGCCTGGGGAGATGTGAGATTGGGCGAGTGGACGGGGACGGAAGGAGAATACCGAACATCTTCCCCCAGCGCGTGTAGGATACCCAGGGCTCTGCGGGGTTTATGCCAAGGACATTACCCACGACGGGGATGGGGGATGGGCCCGGAGGCAAGGGATGGCTTGCAGTGTGTCTGCGACGGCGTGGCCAGAGGGAGAAGAGGCCATAGGCGGCGAGTGAGACTGCGAGGAGAGCCGTGATGCGAGGGTCCATGGGGAGGGGTTGTATTAGAGCGAGACATCAGACGGGTTTTATATGACATTCTGGACAAGGTCATGAGTGAAATATATGTATATGAAATCCCAAGTTCGGGTGAGAGGAGATATCTAACCGCTGACTAATCGCAGCCATTCCTCTCGCTTCACCGCAGACCACCGTCATGTCCATGGAAGAGAGCATCTCCCTCGAAGAGACCAACAAAATTCGTATTTCGCTTGGTCTCAAACCACTCTCAGAAGACCCAGCCCCCGCAGACGACATCGACAAACAGGCAGAGGACAACTATGTCCGCCACCGCGACCGTGAGGCAAAAGAGCGCGAGTCAAAGTAATTCCATGGTTCGTTCCATGCGCCAGAACATTCTTGCTGATTTTACGTCTTTGCGCCAGGAAAATATATGACAGAATTTCCAAGTGAGTGTCTGCCAATCATCGCCTCACTTCTTGCTCAAGCACATCCCCCAATCAGGGTGAGGAATCGACGAGAGCTCAACGCCTCCCTGACCGGCACAACCCTCGGTGATCCCGACGGCGACTCAGAAGATACTCTCAAATGGATCAAGAAAGCCAAGAAGCGCGAGAGGGAGCTCGCACGTAAGCGGCAATTGGAACTTGAGAATATGGACAAAGTCTTTCAAGCGGACGAATATACCGAGAGTATGGACCCCATTCATTCACTTCTGTTCCATTCCTTACTCCCCATCTCAGAGGATCTGGAGGGCTTAAAGGTCGGCCATGACTTAAACGAGCTCGCAGAAGGCGACGCCCGCATACTTACGTTGAAAGATAGTCGCATCCTTGATAACGAAGGTAATCTCTCTCGTCACTCGGCTCTCCCCTTCTCATAGATACATCCAGAGGATGAGCTACAAAATGTCGAAATGGCCGAAGCGGATCGCACCAAGAAAAACCAGGAACTCAAGATTAAACGCCGTGACTATACCGGCTATGATGATGAAGAGTTCCAAGAGGGAAAGTATGGAATGAAACGATCCCTTTTGGCAAAGTATGACGAAGTTTTGGAAGGTCCCCGCGAAACCGTAAGCCATTCTTGCGTTCGTTCTGGGTGGATTGTTTATCCAAATATCACAGGGTTTCCGCTTGGGTAGCTCGATCAAGTCCGCTATAGTCGAACGACCCGAAACAGAGGAAGGTACTGTGTCCGTAAATCGTGCCTTGTTATCAATAGATTATGCCAGTGAGTTGTACCTCGTGTGATCACGTTTGCCCATCTTCTGATACACGTGTTACAGAAAATTTGGAGACACATGACTACCTTCGTGAAGGGGACGTAGGGTTCAAGAAGCCAAAGGTGAGCATTACATCATCCCATTTGTGGGTTTATTGATCCCTCTGACCGTATCACGCAGACCAAAAAGAAGCGCTCCTCTCGACGTGTTCCTATCGACAATGAGATTCTCGATGGCGACGGCATGGATCAGATGGAAGTGGATGAGAAGCCTGTCGTTCCTAGGACACGTGAGTTAGACGCCAATTTTGTGGATGACGATGAGCTACAAGCTGCTCTCGCCCGTCAAAGAAGAGCCAAGATCCACACGGCCAAAAAGTTGTCCCCGGAAGAAATCGCACGTAAAAGTGGGTCCACACTCATTTCTGCACGTGATTCACTCTTATTTGTCCGCCTTTTCCAGTCGCTGCAGATCGCGCTCGGGAGCAATCAGCCCTTGCCGATGACATCATCAATGTTGACGAGGTGGAAGAAGAGGCCGGTGAATCAGCCCTGACATTCGACGACACATCCGAATTCGTTCGCGCCATTTCCTATAACCCCGCCGCAGTCAAAGTGGAGCAAGTAGAACCCTCCGTAGCACCGCCTCCCACAAACACCCGATCGCTATCCCGAGACGTGTCCATACCGGGGGATGAGGTCTTAGACGAAATTGAAGCCGGCGAATTGGTCATGAAAGAGGAAGATGACGAAGAGATGCTCGAGGCGATTGAACAAGCTATGAAAGATGCCGAGGCAGAGGAACATATCGCTGCAGAGGACGGCGAAGGCCAAGTAGCGGTTGGAACGTCCGGTGAGCCCACCTTTGGCTCCGGCGTGGCCAATACATTGGCTGTGCTCCGTCAGCAAGGACTGCTTGCCCAGTCGAACACAGACCAAGATGAGCGCGAGAAAGTCCAACGACAACATGATCTCTGGCTCGCGGATTACCGACATATGTTGTCTCAGCGAGAACTCGACCGATTGCAGGCCCGCGGCGGTAACAGGGATCAGGCGACGCGAGAGTACGAGAACCGTGTTCGAGAGCAGCAGGAGGCTCGTGCCAATCATGATCTGTTCAAGAACTACAAACCCGACGTCAATATCGCTTATTACGATGAATTTGGTCGCGCTCTCGCACCCAAGGAGGCTTGGAAAGCATTGTCTCACAAGTTCCATGGCAAAGGTTCTGGGAAGATGAAGACGGAGAAGCGTTTAAAGAAGATCGCAGAAGAGAAAAAGAAGGAGGCCATGGCTAGTGGTGACACCCCTCTCAGCATGAACAGGGCGTTCCAGATCCGACAAGAAAAGACTGGGCAAGCCCACTTCGTATTGTCCGTCGGTAACAGAGGGTACGTCTTTTTCTCTCGTCTGGCATCGTATAGTCAGACTGAACCTCTGAATCTAGCGCCGTGCCTCAAGCATCGGAGTTCCTTGATCCCCAGCCACTCTCGAAGGGTAAAACGGAGAAAACGAAAAGCAAGAAGGAGGCTGCCAAAGCTGCTGCTGCTGCTCCTCAAACCCTCGACCCCACAGGATTTATCACCTTGCCCGCCTCCCAGGCAAACGATTCGGTCAATGGGAGTCCTGTACCTTCCGGCTTTTCGTCCGTTGTACAGACGAATGGCTCTGGGTCCCCTATGCCCATGAAGCCCGGTTTCTCACGTATATCGTCGGCTGTGGATACTCCCTCTCAGAGTAGCACTCCTGTCACGGGAGAGAGGACAAAGGTTGCATTCGGGTTTGGGGCGAAGAGGAAAGTCGCAGAAGATTTCCTCGACGAGCCCGCAGCCAAGAGACGATGATTTGATTGTTTTCGGATGCCTTTTTGTTTTCCACCACCTTATCTGGCACCTGCTGGTGTGTTCTCTGATTTTAGTTATTCTCTTCCCTTCTTGATCTTGCCGTTGTAAATGCGTACGTTGGGGTTTAGCCTAGACGAACGGTAATTAACTATGTTCGGATTTGGAACTTTGCGCCGCTCGCTTTCTGGATGGAACCAACTGAGGGCATATGCAGACAATGTGTTTCATATGAACTTTTCGGTTCTGGCATGGAATAGAATCTCATTCTATGTAACCCGAATGGGTTTAGATGTTGGCAATACCTCCCGAACCTATTGCCTGCTGCTTCAAAGTGTAACTCACTTCTCGGGATTTGTAAATTACAATGTGTTGTTGCCTGTCATGGATTCAACGGTCTTAGTACTGCCTCTGATGCTAATCGCTTGCATCCCCACGTTGGACTTGAGGTGGGTCCTCAATGACTTCCATTTACTCGAAGTTTACACTATCTCTGGGATCGTGATGGTAATGCGGAGAATCGACCTTGGCTTTATTTACATCGTATCACCCATCATCCATCAATCTCATACGTTCGCTCCCGTCGAGCGCTCTATGGACTAACGTCACGTTCGGCCGCCATCAGCATCATGCATCATGCATCTGATTGCACCATGAACGAGCGCCCGACGGCATTACCTGCTATGGAGCGTCCCATCAGTTTCAACTTTCAAGTCTGTAACAGTGATACAAGTATATGTTTCACTTTCAGTGTGTCGTGTCTTCTGAAACCGTTGCCAGTGCCAGTAGATTTACGCCGTCAGCTTGTAGTGGCCTTCCAAAGGGCTCTCGTCACCTTTTGAATTGTTTCTGGATAGACGTTGTCTCGGCATTTCATCCATACGCCGATGACATGAGTTCGTCCGTCCGAGTTGAT
Organism: Boletus subgraveolens; assembly: GCA_038092555.1. Taxonomy (NCBI): domain Eukaryota; kingdom Fungi; phylum Basidiomycota; class Agaricomycetes; order Boletales; family Boletaceae; genus Boletus; species Boletus subgraveolens. The sequence continues at coordinate 56,711 of JBBPQP010000058.1, forward strand.
CGAGAAAGGGCAACTCTGGCCTCCTGTCGCGCAGCCTCTTGAATGATGAAGACCCCGACGCACCACCACTGATTTGTGTGGATACGTAGGGGTGTCTTCACGGTACCTGGCTTATCAGTCTTCTGCCACTCGGGCTATGCCGCACGCATCTATCAATTCAGTGGGGGGTAGGGGCCGCTTTATGTATGGCACCGTTTGATGAGACTCTTGTGGTCCTTCAAGTAGGCAACCAAGAAGTTCCAGTGGCCTCAACCTGTAAGGCGAGACCGCGCGCCGCTTCGACCGTTACGCCCAAAGGCAGTAATACTGAATGCTTATGATTCAGTATCCCGGGCGGTATATATGCTAGTTATAGGTACCTATGTAAGCTGTAGGCTTACACAACCCGCTTGGCCAAAAACTGGTGAGAGCCAGTCAGGACCACTGAGTGATTGTGAAGTCTTCGGAACAGTGAGTCCAGGTAGCCATTAATTCTTATCCCCGTGGGGGTGGCTGGCCACTAGCGGGCCATTAATGAAGTCAAGGGGTTTTATCTCCACTGGCTCCGATCTACTCAGGGCTTTGAGCATTCAACTCGTCAATGGCTTGTGGCCGTGGTTATGCCACTCATCGATACTAAATCTGCAAGTCGCAGATTATTATATGACCGACATTCCTTTCAAGTTCACCGTTTCAGTAGCGCGGTGGAGTTTTGCTTTTCCTTGGAAAATTTTACATAATGCCTTTTCGCATACCAATACTTCGGGCATGCTGGAAAGCAATTCAATAGTATTATAGATCCATTACGATGATACTCCACATTGACGCCGTCTGATCCGGCTTGCTCAACCTCATCCCCCCAGGTACTACGACTCCACTGAGACTGTGAGCGATGGGCCAGCGGCATCTTCCCTCATGCATGTACAATACGTGAGGATTCGTATCCTTGTCTTTCTTCGTCACGGTCTGTCAGCTTGCCACGAGCACGTTCGCAGGATAAGAAGAGACCCAGAGGTGTCGTTATCATGACGGCATGAGGTCAACCAAACCAAGACCCACTTGTGCGTCCTGTGTCACATCTTTAGCCACACCCATGCAAAAAGTATCTTATAGAATCCAGACAATCGATCAAATCAATGCTGTAGATGATGAGGGTTACTCAGTAACCCCTCTCCTTGCTGTCCTGCCCATACATAGGCCCTCGACTGCATGAGGCCCTCATAAACTCTCGACGTGGGCGGAGCGGGTCCGCAGGACAAGGGTGAGTGCCCAATAATATTGTGCGCTCCCGGCCCTCTTATCGAGTCTCACGGCACTCCTAAGTGGGATTAAAAATATGTTTAGGCACACTGTGGTACTGTCCATCTCGGAAATAGTTCCGACCTTGGGGCTATTATATATATAAGGACAAGTATTATTGCCAGAATTTTTGTTACAAAAATTCTGTAGGGTTGAGGGCTATGTCTATCTTCGAAAGAAGAGGCAAACCTGGACCTGAGATGAATACCTATGTGATACGACAGCACTAACCTCTGAACCGGACATTTCGTGCCGAACCGGCGTGACAAAGACGAGAACGACAACCGGAGGTGTTAACAAATCTCCATCATCGTAAGGCACGGCTAAACCAAGATAGTATGGTAACTTAACCAGCATGGACTCCTGTCTTAGCCGCATCCGAGTCCCAAGGATCCTTAATTACCTTTTTTCGCTAGACATCCTCCTATCGTAGCTGTCAAACGGTGTGGCAGAGTACTCAAGCGATAACGTTACATAGCGGGTTTTCAGATTAGTAGTCATCTCAAGCTTGGGATTTGGTGAGCAACATTGATTTTCTAACGTGACTGCCTCAGAGGTTACTCATGGTCCATAGACGTAGAATATCAATATCTGCATGTGGTGAAGCGATATATTGTTTTCGCTTATTCAGTCCAACTTGCCGTCACTGATTCCATGCAGGCACCGAACTACTGGTGAGCAGATAGCGGGGTTCTCGGAGGCTTGAGTCTGGATTCTGTCAGACTCCACCAACCCTACCAGAGGAGTTATTTAAAAGTGACACCCATCCGGGGGTGCGTTCTAGCTCCCCACCCAGATCTGCTGTCATCGTTTGTTCACAGGTGAACGCTCGTGTTCTTGTGCTATTCGTGGAGTCATGACCGCTGCTACCATGGCTATGACTGGATTTGGGTCTGTATACTCCGTTGGTTTCCTTCTTTGCATTGCATTGGTCCTCCACGCATGGCGGCGACATCGGTTCAGGGATAGACTTCCATTTCCTCCAGGACCAATCGGCCTTCCTTTGGTCGGTAATGTTTTCGGTCTCAACCCTGTTCACCCTTGGTTATCATACGAACAATGGGGAAAGCAATATGGTATGATTCGAGTCTTGATCTTCTGCAAGTGCTATGTTATCCTCAGCGCTATTTCTTTCAGGCGCCATAATATACGTTAACCTGCTTGGAATAGATTTTATCATCCTCAATAGCGCGAAGGTGGCGCACGACTTGTTGGATCGACGGTCAGCGGTCTATTCCGAGAGACCTTACATACCGGCAAATGAACTGTGTGTCACTTTACTTTCCGTTGTTGCAAGCTCAGAATGAGATGGATTGACACGTATGCCTAGGTTTGGGATGGATTTCAACTCGGCCCTTCTTCAGTACGGCGACAAGTGGAGGTTCCATCGGAAGGTGTATAATACCGCTCTCAACAAACAAAAGGCAAATCAGTACAAGCCATTAGCGATCCGCAAGGCCCGCCAGCTTGTCGAGAACTTGCTCAACGCGCCAGAGGATTACGCAAAGCATTCTAGGACGTGTGTTGTTTATATTTGCATATTTGTGCTCGGCGCTGCTTGACGATTCGCAGCTTTTCAGCAGCAGTTATCATGGCTGTGACATACGGATACGAGGTTGCACCCGCGAACGACCCGTTCGTGACAAAGATTGAGCATCTTCTCAGTTTGTTCTTGACTGCGCTGACTCCTGAGCGGGCTGCTTTGTTACTCGCCTTTCCATTCCGTACGTCCAATTGGCTGCGGTGTCGTATTGTTGCTTTAATTGTCGACGGGATCAGTGGCACACATTCCATCTTGGTTACCGGGAGGAGAGTATAAGCAACAAGCTGCGGAATGTCGTGCGCTCGCAGAGGAAGTGTTAACCAGCCCTGTTGAATACGTTATGGAAAACATGGTATTTGTCGTCGCCTCCTTCCAGTTTGACATTCGATAGATGTTAGTTTACTAGGCTGCCGGAACAGCGGGAGAATCACTCGTTCGTGACTTGCTCGAGCAACGAAGCGGTAAAGTGGACGAAGACACTATCAGAGCTGTGGCAGCAACTAGTTTCATAGGTATGTGGACGCACACTCCCCTTGGTTTGACAAGCATTCATGACGATCTTGTAGCTGGTGCCGAAACTGTGGGTGGCCAAACTATTTACATTTCTTGACTTGACAATCTTTTAGAGCGACACAACGCTGCAAGCTTTTCTCCTTGCCATGGTGCTCCATCCTGAGATCCAGGCTAAAGCTCAGGCAGAGATTGACCGGGTCGTAGGTAGTGGGCGGCTCCCAGATTTTGACGACAGGCCGAATCTGCCATATATAGAGGCAGTACATCTTGAGACGCTCCGTTGGCGACCTGCGGTACCTAGTGGTGAGTGGGTTGGTCAAGGGACACTAGTTGGGAACAAACAACCTTTGCAGCACTTCCACACATGACCACGACGAGTGATGTGTATGAAGGCATGTACATCCCCCAAGGTAAGCTGGATGAAACTATCAATGACATGACATGTCATAAATAACGCTATCACAGGCGCCATCGTGATCCCCAATATTTGGTATGCATCTCGTCTGTCGATCGACATGTTTCGGGTTGAGCTAGCACAGGGCGATAGGACACGATGAGACGCGATTCGATGATGATACGATGGCTTTCATTCCGGAACGACATCTCACATCCACCGGAACGCTCGCAGAAGGCACGGCCCACTACTCTTTCGGTTTTGGCCGGTGGGACACATGCTTGTTTTCGCTCGAGGAGTGGGCACTAAATGATTTCGTAGCCGCATCTGTCCTGGAAGACATCTAGCAGACCAGAACGTTTGGGCTGCTATCGTGACTATACTGACAACCATGCACCTTGCAAAAGCGCGTGACGAGTTCGGAAATGAAATCGATGTCAAGGGGGAATTTACGGGCGGACTCACGAGGTGAGGTTTATTGTCGAGCCCTTGTTTGATCGTTGTTAATTGCTTGTCATGATGATAGCGCCCCGAAACCGTTTGCGTGTTCTATTACCCCACGCTCTTCATGTGCTGAGAATCTCATTCGAACGAGAAACGACAATTGAATGATGCGATCCACACTGCAGGTCGTTTGTAGGGAACGTATTGTCAACGCCTTCGTGTATGCATGCACTTTTCTTTACCTGATGGTTCCTTACGTTTCATCTTGCCTGAGCATCCACATTCCTCATGTAAACTCTGGTATTTATTTTGGGCGCTGAGTTGGATGCGTAACACTCTCATGAATCAACAATACCCCAAGCCCACTGCTAAATATCAATGACCAAGTGCTGCAGCCTGCTGCTTATCTGGAATTGTCCACCATATCAAATGACTCCGTCATTGCCTTTGCTCTAACCAGTGTCTCGGGCATTTTTTATTATTGATTTTACTGGTGCAACAGTCCATATATAGACTTTCACGAAGGCTTGAAGCAGGGTCTTCACTAGTGCTCGCCTCATAGACGGACCTGACTAGGTGTTCAGTGCGGCCACCACTGCTTTGTGTTTTGAGACATGGAGCCAATTAAAAAAGAACATACCATGGTCAGATCTTACCACACACACACACACACACATATATGAAAAAGCATTCCCATAAGCCAGGTATCTGCGTATTTCCCCCCTGTGTATTGTCCGAGGCCCTCTTGGTCTGACGTACATATGTACTTGATCACTTCTATCTACACATCGTGTCCTCGGTTTCTTGCGATTCTTTCTTGACCTTTGCTTATAGCTCTTGCTCTCTCGTTCCAACTCCCACAGTCGTTCACCCACATTGACTGAGGCCTCTCGCTCACTCTAGTCTGAGCTATATCATTTCTGATAGGGTTAAGTCTAGGTTGTGACATCGTGGAGGCGTGTAGGTATTAGCGCTTTACTAGTATAGGAGATGAATGGCGAGTTCAGTGGAGATATATTAGAAGGAGCTAAGATGAAGAAAAGGACGGAAGAAAGAAAACAGAAAACAGAATGAGAACAGAGATGGGGATTTGATTGGAAGTACGTAAGTGATCTAGGTTAGCATTCCCTTCTGTCCTGTGTCAGGTGCACAAGGTGACCATGCGAGAAGAACGTACATAGCAATTTTTCGCATAGGAAAACCTCTAAGGACGGCAAAGGAAATGGTGACACTGGGACTGAAGTGACCATCCGTTGAAGTCACTGCATAGATCATGATTGCAAGCACGATTCTGATGGAACGCCCACGGTAAATGGAGCTAGCTGTCAAGGTCAGGACAGAGCGTCAGACGCTATCGGGATGCAGATTGACAGTCAATCGGACGAGACGTGAGATCTCCGACAACAAAAGCGGCTGTGGATCAGACACCTGTGGCATAACGAGGTGTAAGGGACGATTACTCTCCTGCCACGAAGTCATGTACTGTGGTCGGGAGACAACATCGCCCAGGTGATCTATCGGATTGGACAACAGCGGAGAGGATGAAGGAAGAATGCCAACTTTCTATCAAACCTTTAAAATCTCTCACTCG
>JBBPQP010000059.1:0-61842 GCA_038092555.1 Boletus subgraveolens
GGTGCAGCCGGCGCAACACCCATCATTCTTCATTCTTCAGACCTCAGGTTTCATCACTACCCATGGCCCCCGTTTCTCCTTGGTCGGGCCATCCGTTGCTTCAAACACGACCGTGTGCGGTGCTCCTCCTCCTCGCGTTCTTCTTCCTCCTCGTTGGATTGCACGTCAAAGTTGTATGGCAACGGCACCTCGCGCGTAACGCGGTACTGGTCCATGTTACCAAGGTGTTCGTTCTCGAGTCGATCTGGAAACCGTTGAACAAGGTCAGTCGCGCGGTCACGCAAAGAAAAGAAGATAACAAAGAAAAAAAAGGCGCACAAAAGTTCCACTGCACCCTCCGTAACATCTCCAACATGGCGACGATAAACGCGCGCAAGTTATCATTTGGCCCGTCAAGGGGTATGTAAGCCAGCCAGGCGAACCGAATGCATAAGTTGGATATCTGTAAAGACGAGTTAGAATGAATTATGAGAGGTTACGCCTCCGCGATCGTACCAAAGCAAAGTAGTAGGACTAGGTCAATTGTCAGTGGCATTAGAGAGATCATCAAGACAAAGAAACCCACCGCTATTTGTGATTTGTAGGCAAGCTCAGGTCTAAGGAGTGGATATCGAGCATGCGGTTTACACATTGACCAGTCCATCAAAAAGTCCTGAGACACAGATATATCGTGTTGTCAAAGCATACAGATGTGCAGGAACTTACCCAGGCACAGCTATATATCGCATAGGCAGTCCCCGTGAACAGCCAGAGGATGTAGCTCGCACCGACATGGGGGCCGACTAAGAGATGATTTCATATACGCGTTAACCGTCGTATGATCGAACATACCTTGGTGCCTCCAGTAGTAGTAAAAGAAATAATATATCATCCCCATCCCGTACTTTCCAGCCTATTCAAACCGGACGATGACGATGAAAATGGAATGAATGGAGATCATAAAAATTCCGTACATTGATAAGATGGGTAGGGAGGTGCGAGTCCCGGTATCGCCTCAGGCTCTGCACGAAACGTACCAAGAAGGGCGTCACGCCAAGAAGATAGTACCATCCCCAATTCGGAGTCGTGCCACATGTCGACCATGCACCCTGTACTTGAGGGTCGTAAGCTGACGATAGCAGTTTCTGGAATGCACTCCTTGCAACAGATAACTGATATTCAGATGTGACGTTGGCGGGGAATGAAGCGTTCAGCTGTGATTCGGAAAGAATCGGGGCTGACACGGTCGTCACGGGGAGATCTGCCAAGTAACGGGTATAGAAGCAGCCCACGAAGTATAGGTGGGAAAGCGAATAGGTAATGCTGCAAAATTGATCACTGATAGTAACAGGGTGAGATGCTTTGAATGAAACAAAGATCGGGGATCTTACCCGAGCCAGAAATCGGTGAACTGGAATATAATCAGATCTCGAAGCTGCCTCACAAGATTGAAAATCGGTGACAAACCTCGACCCTCCATACCCCACTAGCCCCAAGCTTAGCTACGTTCTTGATTGTCCACCAACGGGCGTGGCCCGACATGAAACTCTACATACCCAAATGTGGTTTGCGTCAGACATGGATGAAGAACATCAGAAGTTAGTTGAAGGACTTACACGGATCGGGTTAAACATAATCACGAGGGCGAGGGCGAGCCAAATCAAGGGCCACAGCATCGGGGGACCGATTTGAACCAAGGATAACCAAAAAGCATAGGCAAGGGCGCAGAAGAGAACAGAAGGAAGCTTTCGCGCCCAGTCAACATCAACCAGTGTGCGGTAGAAAATTAACACATACTTCAAAGTATTCATAATGATCAAGCCTTGATCTTGGGTTAAGTTCTGTGCAGGCCGTCAAAGAGCGAAGAGAGTACCCCGTGACAGTAACACACCAAAAATAAAGACGTAATTGATTCTTTCGCGGGCCCATACGGCAATATTGATGCCAATTAACAATGCCAGAAGTACGGGTACGAGGAATATCGAGTAGATATAAAGCAGGATATTCCATGATGCGAGTGATTCCCGCGTATGCTCCTGGAAAGCTACCAGTGAAATTCAAAATGATGCCATTGAGCAGTCTTTGAAGAAGTTCGTACATAGATAAGAACCTCCAACAATCACAGGAAGAGCTAGCCCCAACCACATCCCGGAGCGGAATGAGCTCAAGTGGTGCGTCTTTGATGATGGTCCGACTCGAAGGCGGTCTACTGCCTTCTTTCTGTCTCCGTGTTCTGGATATGGGGTCCGTGTGTCAGTGACATGCAATTAAAACACATGAATCACACAACGCCCGGATGTGGAGGGAACATACCGAATCGCATCGCGAAAAGGTCTTCCATTTCCTTGAGCATAGTGCTTACCATAGCACCGGAGGCAAAGGCGGAAGGTTCCACCTACGATAATGCAATGCTTGGGTGTTGCGACTTCAATGACAAATATGACCACCTACTTTCTCCTTCGTGTAGGCCTCCAACACAGAATTACCGGTAATCTTCTCATATTTCTTCAGTGCTTTGCGAAAACCAGTAAGGTTAAGAATCTTGGAACAAATACAAGGAAATCGTAGGCGGCGTCCAATAGCACCACGGATAAATTTTCAGAGTCGATTGCGAATCCGATCGACGAAGATTGGACGAGAATTCGAGGGTTAACACAACACGTGACGTATAGGTGAAAAAAAAAAAGACTCACTCTGTAATTGTTTAAGACCTCGAGGCCCCTATAAATACATGTCGCATGTTAGCATCGTGTTTGCAACCAAGACATTCACAGAAGACAAAACGCCTGCGCTGGGCCAGAGATCCTTGCCTTTGCAATGGCCAATTTCCGTAGGAAGCGCGATCCAACCCACCGGTAATGTTCAATGACAGCCTTTCGGAGTCGCCTCTTAGCGTGTTGATAATCCTGAGGTTCGAGGGAATTCCTTGTCCCACCAACTTGAAGCGACAGCCGCCGCGGAAGGCTATTCGCAATGCTGTTCGAGCGTCTAGGTAGCGACCTCGGAGCAGAGTCGTCTAGTGCCTTCGAAGAGGATGCAGCGTTGCTCTTTGACGAGTTATCAGGGTCCTTTTCGGCTTCACTTTGCGTTACTCCTTCCTTCTTTTGGAATCTAGAATGATCGCCGCTCTGACGCTTGTGCTCGGTCGCTTGCGTTCCTAATTGGGATATATCAACAACACCATGAATCCCTAAAATTGGTAAGTCGGGGTACAGCCACTGGCACAAAAAGAATACTCACCACCACGTCCCGATTCAGAAGCCAAGATACCGCTCGCGCCAATTTGAGAAGAAGGCTCTTCGGGTTTGGTGGGGCCCGGGAACCACTGGTTCAGTGACGAAAGTGCAGATGAGACACAGGTGGTCCAACTCTGGGCCCTTGATTGCGCAGAGGATTGCTAACGGGGTCACAGTTTAGTGGTGTGTGCTTCTACCCACAATAAAGCGCACTGACGTGGATCTGGCGATGTACTCCGAGTTCGTTGAGTTGCTCTCTCAGCCGCTTGGCGCGTTCAAGCATTTCCTTTTCCCTCTCTGCGTAAAATGTTTCTACTTTCTCTAGCTCGGCGTCAAGCATCTCGAAAAACCTGGCGTGGGCGGCGGGTAGGTTGGACAGGATTAAACGCAAGGGCGGCGGCGTGGGAGATCCTGCCGAAATCATGGTTAAACTACGGTAAGATCTTAACGGACAGAGAAAAACAAACCCGAATCTCTGAAAAAAGGGAAAACTGGAGGAGAACGAGGAGTTCTTGGGGGTAGCGGCGTCTGTTGGGATGGTGCGCCTGATGCTGCTCCAATCACACGAGGCGGAAGACTGGCCACGGTCAAACTCAAGGAAGGTTCTGATATATTTTGTGAGCTCTCAAGTTCGACCGTTGTCTGTGTTTCGATGACTTACTCTCTCGGCTTCTTGCTCTCCACTTCGTACGGGAAGCTGGCCCCTGACCACTCGAGTCCGTGGCATCATTTGTTGTGGTGCTTCCTTGATTCAACGGCGATTCTGTCACGATTGAGAATAAATGCATTTAATTCTCAGGGACAGAATCGATGTTCAAGAGTGTTCTCACCTTTGGAGTCATCATATCTCTCTTCATTGATTGGAGCCGGATAACGGATATGGTCGACCTCTGCTGTTTCAACGGAACTCGACGTATCGATTTGCTGCGGAGCCTGTGCTCGTATAATTCCCAACTGAACTTTAAGCCCGCGATAATCTCTGTTGAACGGGAAGCGATCATAGGTTTCCCAAGGTATGAGAGCCATGTCAGGATATGTGTGTCCCAACAAGAGGATAATAAATTGATTACATGTAAGCTTTTTTCCACTCGGGAATCTGTAGAAAGCGGTTCAGCGCGATCCATGTACAGGGATGCGATTCGGGGACACTCACTTGGGTATCTTGGAGGTATCTGCGGTGTGGGGGAGGGTAACGAGTGGGCGTTTAGTCAGAAAGGCCGACGCTGTGGAGAGATTGCCCCTCACCGTGCAAACTTCATGTCTCAGAGCTTGTTATGCAACTAATTGCTCAGATGGAACGCTACAACAGTTCAAGTCGTTGGACGGAACCAACGATCCCTTCCAAATGTAACTGAGAGTCGATCCCTGCAATGCAGTGTGGTATTGTACGTGGGCGGACGAACCTGGGTATTTATGCCAATCCACAAAAACTCTCGTCACCGGTGTGAGTGACGAATACAGCACGAATTCCCGGTGACGTTGAAGATCTTGAAAAACGATACGATCAATCTCCGATATCGTAATTGCCATCTACGGTAATTTCCCTCATAAAAATGGAAATCAATCACACGAGCTCAATGGGGGAAGTAATTATTGTAAGTAAGTCGCGAGAAAGCCACGGTCCCCATTACCACTGGCTGCCATCGTCCACTTGGTACACCTACGGGCTCATTGAGTGGGGCCATCGCTACCAACGATCGTTCGACCAAGCCACAAATATAATCAGAACTCGCCTTTACCATCTCTCCGACACATTCTCGTCATCGTGGTTCATTGCACCCTCTCCATTTCACATCGCTACCAATCGCACAACCATCGCCCTCTGCTTCTGCCAAGTCACCAAACATGAAATTGACAGAACACCGTGCACTGGTTTTTGATGTGTACGGCACACTCGTAGATTGGGAGTCTGCCATACACGACGCCTTCGCTTCCGTCTTCCCAGACCGGACGCGGGAAGAGATCCTGGTCAATTATGCGGCGGTAGAGGGAACCTTGCAAATGCAGTTCCAAAGCACGCCCTACTCGCAAATTCTCGAACTGGCTTACCGCCAGCTGGCCACCCCGTCTGGCGTGACAACGGCGGGTATCGCCGAAGGTGAATTGAGAAAGGAACAACACGCATCCACCTCGGATGTGAAAGACGAGGACACGTCCACCGTCACACCCTCCCCATCCGACGACGCCCAGCGTTTTGGGAGGTCCATAGTAGATTGGAAGCCATTCCCCGACACGATCGATGCGCTTCACAGGCTCAAGAAATATTTCGCCCTTGTCGTATTATCCAACGTCGATGACAGGAGTATTGCAGGGACGCACGAGAAACTCTGCACTCCTGACTACCCAGGATCTGCCTACCGCACAGTCACTCCAGATTCGCCGTTCTCGCTCATCCTCACTGCGCAGCAAGTTGGTGCTTACAAGCCCAACCCTTTAATGTTGGAGAGTGCATTGAGACAGCTTTCCGCAAACCCAGACCCTTCACTTCCGTCGAACCCCTCTGTGCGTGTGGATGCATCAGGGGTTCTCGTCGTCGCCAACTCCATTCGTCATGACATTATCCCTGCCATGCAGCACAAGTTACACAGCGCTTGGATAAGCAGGCATGGGGTTAACTTCATTGGGAGCGAGAGCGGCATCGCAGTACATCACTCTGATCGGGAGGGTGCCACAGCAGATGACAAGTGTCCCTATACCTGGCGCTATGAGACATTGGGTAGAATGGCGGAAGCCGTGGAGAGAGAAGTGCAGAAAGAAGCTCAGTTCGAGGATGTCGTGTGACCATTGTTTTTCCCCTACCCTAATCTGATTCGAAGTCGAGAAGTAACCCTGGATGAGAAACTTGCTACTTACTGCAACAAATACCGTGCTGCGTGTGTAAGTCGTGTGACGACTCCTTCTACTCCATCGTGTCTTTTGGAAGCACGAGGCTGCTCGAAGACGATCTTCTCCCGATCACGTCGCTGCCATTCGCCAGTCGGCCAAAGCACGTATTGTGAGTGTTTTGCACTGATGACCGATTTCGTAGACCGATGGTCGCACACTCCGTCCAGATCTTGGCTATTGGCTATACTTTTGGCGTCCGCGAGAATTCGCGCCTTATGCTCAAACGTTTTCTTCCACTCGATCATGATCAACTGATCACCGATATGGTCACCATCCAGCGTGGGCTGCCTCGCTTAGATCTCCGACTAGGGAGCGACATCTTTGCGCCGTCCAAACGATCCACTCCCATTGGTTGTCAATGGGAGAGGGTAAACTCCAACGCGGTCCCGTGTTGGAGCGAGACAGCAGGAGGCTGGATGTATCACAGCTCGCGTACTGGCAGCAGGGCGCCTGCGGCCCTGTCATTGCGCGACAGCAAAGAAAAAAAAACGCGTGGTCTGTGCGTTTGTGGTCGAGCTTGTGCGTTTGAGCCCGACCTTCTTTTCGTCGGCATCCGGTGATCGTCTTTTTTTCTTCTTCGGTGTTCTATCACTCGCGCAGCGTGGCCGACTTCTTCGAAGGATAGAACATCGTGAAGATGCGGAACGCCGCATGAGCTTCCTGCCACACAATAGGGTACGCTCACCCGCATCAATCCGGTTTCCACCGCTGAATCCGCCACGTGGATATCGTTCACTTTGCCGTACTGTGTTTACGGTTCCGAAGTGCGTAGCTCGACACGTCGACCGTCGTATGGCTGCACCTCAGGGGATTACATGCATCTGAAGTAGAGAAGACACGATGTTTTACTCAGTGGTTTGGTTCCTTTTCATCGGTCAATCTCCGCCGGTCAGTTACCTCCAGCACCCCCGATGATTCTATCGCACATTGTGTATTCTTTCGGTGTTCAGTATAAATGTACTTCCCTAAACCTTCATGCATCATGATTCATGCTTCAAGAGCTCGCCGCCCATACCGAACATCCATTTCAGGGTCGTACACATGCAATTTGGCGCATGCAAAGTGCGTGTGATATCCCTTCGTGGCCAAACGTCTAAGTTCCACAACGGTCCACGTAAAGCTGCTCTGCGTTCCATGATGCGAGGGTCCACTAATAAATGGATAAGTTAACGGAAAAATGAGCGATGTGAGGTATCCTCTATGTGAGCCATACGATCAAACCAATATGACCGCCACAAGTAAGATGACAAGGACAATGATTAAAATTGTTATGCACCATCCCGATTTGGTGTCTGCGGGTGAGTCCGTGTGTCAGGATAACGACGATGTCGAGGAACAGGCTCCAATATACCTTCAGTTTCTCGTATGAATTTCTTCATTTTCCGCATGGCGCTATCGAGTTTGGAGTCCGTATGACCAACGTTCCGTTCTAGGTCATCGAGTATTCTGCGAGCCGTGTTAATACAGCGCTGCAACATGTCCAACATATGGGGATCATTAAGACGTAATGTGCTCACTCGTTATGTTGACCAATCTCTTGGCCCATCAGGCCGGCTTGTTGCGCAAGTGTAATCAGGGTTCCTGATATTGAGTCCATCGTGCGATCCTGCTCCTCTATCATGAGCTGAGGTATTGGTGAGTTGTGGTTAAACCATTGCTTGTGGGTTTGAAAAAAAAAAGGTGTACATGCCTGTCGTTCTTCACGTGCCCACTGGTTTTCCTCATCTTGACCGCCATTCTGCGGTATATTGCTAGCAGTCGGTACTGGTGACTGTGAGCCACCCACTGCTGAATGTTGGAGATAGGGTGACCGAGAATGAGTCTGGGGACATGAGACATGTAAGGTTCATATTGATGTCATCTGTGGCAGAGGATGTTTGCCCGCACCGTCGTGTCCTCCACCTCCTCTCTCATGCTCTGCGGCCCTTGCCATCAATGTTGCCACAAAGGAAACAAGCTAGTGTGACTTTGACGCACCGTGATCTCGCGCTTGACTCGCCCAACATAGCGCCGCCGCTCCGCCACCTCTGCATCATCGAGATTGAACAAGCGAGGACCAGTCGACTCGACTACCCTTTGCAGTTTTCAAAAGTGTCAACACCATCGCGGTCATTTTCTGATAGAATAAATATTCTGAGGCCCACGTACTTTACGCTCTCCTCAAGGTCCTCCAGGTCTGCTTCCAGGGCCGCTAGGGTAGCTTTGAGCTGTCCGTCGCGGATCGTCGTTCGACGTTCAGCGTCAGCACACGAGGAATCACAACACCGATGAGTAATGAACAATCCTTTTTTCTCGAAAAGACCCACCTCGTTCCGGGCCCAAACCAGCTCTTCACTTTCCTCTCGCGCCGTACTGCGGATTCGGAGATACGACGCACGCAACGTGGAGGCTGTCTGCAGCGAGGACTGTATTTCTTGTTGTACGACATGATACGGGTCTGTGGACATGAAAAAAGTTTCTCTGGTATTTTTGTCCGAATAACGTCGTTGTTGACGAGCGGTACGATATGTCACTCCGTACGTCGTAAGATGCGGTGGTACTTATGGGCGGCTCAGCCGTGTGGAAAGGGCTGCTCTTTCAAATTAGGTGCAATTTCCTCTTTTGGATAGTCCCTAAAACTGAAGTCGAAATTGCAATAGATTTATTACGATCTATCAATTATCATGGTATTACTGACTCATCGCCGAATATTATGGAGTTTCTAGTAGGCTGGTGGAGAACGTCTCTTTCTTTTCTTTAGTTCTGCATAATTTTTTCGACCACAGATAGTGTGAACTCTAGAAATTACCTCATCTCGACTGGACTAGCGAACAAAGCAGAATTGCGAGGACTGTAGAGCATTTCGGGGATTTATTTAGAGTCATCAGTATCTTATGTTGCAGTTTGCCCTTTCAGCCTACAGACCAATCTAAAATGTTGCCGAATATTTCATCTCTGGACTACAATCCTAAATGCTCTGGGGTGGAGAAAGGGCGACTAAGTAGATATATTCGAGCAATGCGTACACATGTGATGAACTACTAGTAGTATAGTACTAGGAAGGGCATAGAGAAGGGAATGGGCGAAAGCACTGAGCGTTTTCCAACCCCGGACAGACATCCGAGTCCTGTGGGGTCTTGATCAGGAAACCGAGGCGAGGGTGTGAAAAGAATGACGAGCCAGCCCGGACGTATGCATAGTGTAATGTCGACGGCGTGGCGTTGACGGTACGCGGCATGAGGCGGCATGAGGCCTTGAGCTTGTGTAAAAGCACACTAGGGGGAGGTGTTCATAATGGAGGTGTTCGGGAAATCAAAAGGCTGAAAGTCCCCGCTGTGTGCATTACCATCCTTGTGGGTCAATGCGTGGCTAGTGGGGTATGGGGTGTGTCCTGTGAATGTACATTCCATACCTATGTGATCCATGCACTGGTTTCTTTGGTAGTATGTACTTGTAAGTCGTCGTGCCGAGTCTCGGTTATCGCCGCACGAGCAAACCCAAATAGGAGGTATCCTCCTCTCAGCCTTCTTGTCTTATCTTAAGGATCAAGATCTCATTATATATGTCTGGACTCTAGTGGCGGCGAAGTCGCTCAGACCAATCTTCGACCACGACGCGAAAAAAACACACTCGTCTCTGACTCTAACAGACATAGAAGATTTGAGCTGGATTTTGGAACTCTCAGGCACGAGCCCACTATCTAGGCCCGGCCTGAGGTTTAAGTAGGTGCAGGCACTCTAAAGCCAGGGCTTTCAGACCAGCCCAGGCCTGGTGCATCACTACAAATACAATATCCTCCAGGACAGCCTCATAGATCTTGGTCTGGTCACCAGACTCTATTACAGTAAATGTCACCGTGAGCCGCTGACTAAGCCCATATTCTGGACATACCAAACACCCCTATACTAAGCGACGCCCCGAAGTCATCGGTCAACCGGTCACATTCGGAAATGTATATATACGAGATACGAATCCCTCGGAGGGACCCCCATCCCCTCTGCCAACCACGATCATGTCCTACCAAATCCCAAAGACTCAACTCGCCGCTGTCGTGCCCGGTCCCAGGCAATCCGTGGTGGTACAGCGCGATTTCCCCGTCACACAACCGTCCGAGCTGCACCCTGGCCAGTGTCTTATCAAGATGATCTGTACGGGGGTGTGTCACACGGATCTCCATGTCAGCCAGTGGGACTGGCCAGTCGGTGCCGTGACACCTCTTGTCGGCGGTCACGAAGGCGTCGGCGAAGTTGTCGCCATTGCGGACCACACGGAAGCATCCCCAATCAAAGTTGGTCAACGGGTTGGAATCAAGTGGGTCGCATATTCTTGCCGCGACTGCGAGCAATGTCGCAAAGGTCACGAGCAGAGTGGGTCGATCGCCGGTCACTATCTTTTTGAAAGCAGTTGATATAAAGGTGAATTCCAGATTGCGCCAATGTGAAACTAAGCGGGTTCACTGTCAATGGAACGTTCAGCCAGTACTTGGTGCGTACAAAGTTCCGTTGGTGTGGTAATTGTCCATTACAGTACTTCAGGTATCATGGGTGCACACTGTCACGCCGATTCCAGAAGGCATGGATAGCTTTGCCGCTGCATCTCTACTTTGTGCAGTAAGTCCCTTCGTCTCTTTGAGGAGGGTGGCAGCCAACGAAATGGTTTAGGGTGTGACCGTCTATCGAGCACTTAAACACTCCGAAACTAGCACCGGAAATTGGGTCGTCATTCCAGGTGCAGGCGGAGGACTCGGCCACCTAGGTAACAGTCTCCTCCTGCGGGGACGCACCACATCTCGCTAAGCAAACCATCTAGCTGTGCAGTATGCAGTGGCCATGGGAATGCGAGTTGTCGCGATAGGTAAACCACATCTTTCGTACGACAGCTTTCCCGGATGACGATGCCTCCACAGATACCGGCGCAGAAAAAAAGAAGCTTTGTCTGGAGCTTGGGGCTGAGAAATGGATCGACTTCAGGGAAACTGCGGACCTTGTCAAGGAAGTCAGGGAAGCGTGCGACGGAGTTGGCGCGCACTCTGCAATCGTAACATCACCATACAATGAAGGCTACTCCCAAGCGGTTGATTATTTGCGACCTGGCAGCACGTTGATGGCAGTCGGACTTCCGGCGGAAGAGAAACTTGAAACTTCGATCTTTTGGATGGTGCTCAAGGTACGGACGATCGATATCTTGAAAGGGAAGGTTCTCATACTACGCGTCACAGGGCATCTCGATCAAGGGCTCGTATGTTGGGAATCGTCAGGATGCGATCGAGGCGATTGAGATCGCTGCCTCTGGAAAGGTCAAGGTGAAATATGCATTGAAAGGCCTTACGGACCTTCAGCAGTAAGTAATTGCAAGTCGGGCTCGCTTCACTGATGAGTGACAATGATACCAGGGTGTACCACGATCTTGAGAAAGGAAAGGTGGTGGGAAGGATAGTTTTGGATGCGTCAAAATAAATGATGAACAAGAGCGGAGACGGACAGTGTTTGTACGTGTAAATGAAGTTATGAATCCCATTGGGCTATTCGGAGATGTACTGTACAGAGGCGAGCTACGTTGTGCCATGTAGCCTTAACTTACGATTCACGGGCAAATTAGCATTGAAACATTGAACTCGAACGCGTTGCTCCCTCCTTACCCTCAACATCTGATTGTAAAGCGTCGTGAATCTTCTGGTTCCAGATCCCGGAGCAGAGGACCCGTCATCATCGTTGCAAATGACAAAGATATGCTGCATCTCAGAAAAGCGAATGCGCGAAACGTTCGACCATGGAAATATACGAGTCTGGAGCAAAACATGAGAGCAAGTACCCATTGCGGAACGAACCATGTCGGGGTCCAATTGTTTTTTTTGCATAGCTACACCCAACAGAAACGTGCCAAACCAAACCCAAACCAAACCCCAGCCGATCTGGCACCTCACTCTTGGATTTTCACAATGATCCATTTCCGCGTCAAGAGGTTGAACAAGCTCCCAAAGACCAACGTGATCAACGTACAGCTGAGGATGATGACGTTGTATGGCATCGAGAAATCAGGCGTCGGGAGATCGACGAGGAGCGTTGGGGTGTACATTCGCTTTGGGATGCTCTCTCTCCGTCCACCACCCAACGACACGTTCGTCCGCACGACGACGTCGCGAACCGTGATTGGGAAGAGAACAGCGGGAGGGAGGTCCCAGCCTCTCATGGCGTCCGGGGGATGTTCGGTATACTTTAGGAACGTCTTGCTGAGATCGATGGAGAGGCGAAGCGTACTCTTGGCTGGGATCGTCAGCGTGGCTTGTAACGTCGATGGCCCGTGTTGGCCGTTCGCGAGGAGAAGTGGTGGGTGGTAGATGATGTCTGACATGAAGTTATCTGGGCGACATACTGAATGTAGGAAAATTCTGGATAAAGTAAGAGGAACGTACCTCGAGGGATGCCACCCACGTCTACTTTCATCGTGTGCATCCAGAGGGTCACGAGGGCGGGGAGGGTTTCGAGATACCCAATTGTTATGGGGGCGTGATCGTTATTTGAGAGGGAGACGAAAAGAACGCCACGCGTTTGAGAGGATCCATAGAGGGTACGCTTGATCGAAAGAGGTGTTTGCGGAGCGGGAGGCGGGAACGCTGTCGAAGTTGTGAGCGCCCGTGAAAAATCGACGTGAACAAGCACATACGATACTGGAAAGTGTGTTCTTCAGGCCAGGACATTGCAATGTCAAGAGGTACATCTCAGAAAAACGAATCATGTCAGCATTCGCACTTTATCCAAAAACCTGCATCCTTACGAGAGGTTGGACTGTAGACGCTAACAGTGTCGTTGCTGGACACCGGTTCGGGTGAAAGCCTGTATTCATGAACGTCTGGCACGACAAGATGTATAGTGCTCGAACTTGCGACGGGACACGGTACGTCAATGCTACGATCGAACAGAGACTGGAATGACCAATCTGGCAAATGAAAGCCGCGGTCAACCTCAGAATCAAATGAGGACCGCCTCTCTCTTACCTCGTCGTTTCCCTCCACTTTGTCGCACAGGATCAAACACAGCCTGCACCACCAGACTCAACTCGACCCCGGTTTCGGTCGAACGCACGTGAACCCCAAGGCCATGCCAATCAGCGTCGAAGACGCGTTGTGGGTCCAACAGCTTCGCTAGGCCGGCGCGTGATTTGCATGGCAAAAGTTTGAGGAACGGGGTAAGGTTCTCCGTACACACGTGCTCTGAAGGGAGAGTGGCATATCGTAGAGCGTAAGGGATCGATTGATTGGGGAAGGGTACAGATGACAGGGGAAAAGCAGAGGTTGGGGAGGAGGTACGTCGGTCATCAAGGGAGCCGAGAGAGGCGCAAAAAAGGCCTGCTAGAGCGTTGCGCAGACCTATCCAGCGATCGTCTACGCTGATGAGGAAGATGCGTTGAGCTTCGTGAGACGCAAATCGATGCGGGGAGGGACTCACGACAGTGGTCCACCCTCTGCCATCCACGCCCAGAGCTCAGCGCCCGTGCCAACGTTGGGATGGTCGGAATACCCCCAGTTGTCGTAATTCCACTTTCCGGCGTTGAGAGAAAGATGGAGCTCGGTTACCGAATATTCGCGTAGAATTTGGCCGAGAGTGAGTGGAAAGAACATGTAATGCTGGGCTTGGGACGAGGGTCGAGATCGCGTCCATGCGTAAGCACGACATGGGCAGGGACGAGTGAGGTGTGCCCACCTGAACTTTCCGAGTCGCGAGGATCTCGAGGCGAGGCGCCTCCGAGGAGGGTCGTGAACGTGAAGGCGGTCACCACCTTGCCGTCGGTGAGTGGTCGGATGGTGAGGTTCTCGTCATACCGCTCCTGGAGTATGGTGGGTATCGCGTCCGAGATGGCTGGAACCACGAACAAGCTCATTACGAATGCCGACGTGAGTATCCTTTTGGTCATGATAGTTGTCCAACAAGAACGGCTTGAAACTTTCGATCCTTGATGTCGGACGGCGTGGCGAACCAAACACAAATTGGCCAACATTCCAACTTCCGCCAACGAAGACATGTTCCTTCACACCAATGTACATTATCCTACCAGCTCAACGTATCAATTTTAAGGCCGTCCCGTCGAACTCACGAATTCGATGTATCTTGAACCGATCCACCTCGAGGCTTCTCTTACCTATATACACACACTTCTTGTAAGCGGCGAGCATTTATAAAAATTTCATCTTTACCCATCTCTCCTCCTATTCAACGAGCCAGTTCCTCTTTCGCTGACGTCCCGTGTTTGCGATCGCGATCTCCAGCGCGACTCCAGCGTGTTCCAGTCCGAGTCTGGTTTCACTTTCCCATTCCGACTGATCCTAATTCTGCCTATAAGAGGGCAAGTAAAATTCAAATCATATCTGTATATCCAGTTACTGACCGCCATTTAGTTACTATACCCACCCTCTCCTGATCGAAAACTGAAGTTCAACGTGGATAAACGCTGAAGACGCAAAAATCTTCGACTCTCGACCCACGCGCCGAAATGTGTAGTCCTCTGATGGTCCCAGATTTATTTTATAACATCCTAGACTGTTTTCATCCTGCATTTGACCCTGCAGGAAGGCGAGCGCTTGCTGCCTTGGCTCAAACGTGTCGCGCGTTCTCAGAACCTTCACTCGATCGTCTATGGAGGAGGCTGCATTCACTCGAACCGCTGATCCGGTGCTACACCAGTATAGATCCGGTCGAAAATCTGGTGATTCCGTATTCACTTGTCTTGATGCATTGTCTGATGTTCACCACGACAGATCCCCCCAACCCCTTCCCAATTCTCTGTCATTGACCGATACTCACATCGCGTTTTGGAAATCACTATTTCTGATGGCATTTCTGTGCGCTTTTTGCAATGCACGAGCATGCGACCATCTTACCTCTTGCCCAACTTAATGGGTCTCCGGTGGAGTCCTTTCGTCCTTACCCCCCATATTCCTATTATCTACATCCAGCGCTTGCTCAGCCCCACACTTGTTTCCCTCAAAGCGACGTTGGCCGAAGCAGATCAGGCGACACTGCTGTCATTCTTCGATATCTACCCTCTCTTATGTCGGAATTTGAAATCTATCGAATTCCGCTTTTCAACCTCGCCACTATCAGGGACGACCATCCAAGCGCTTTCCCGGGCAATCTGTAGTCAACAGAACCTTGAGAACGTCGATCTTCATGACGCGATCGACAGTACTGCTTTGACATATTTGTGCACGTTGCGAACACTTAAGGTGTTGTCAATCTATCTTTCCGAAAACTCAAGACTACGAACAGGCTCTTTCCTGCCCACCGACTCGCTATTTTGCAGCGTCGAGGAACTCGAATTCGTCACTTCGAATCTTGATCTTGTTACCAGCCTCCTCCGACCTCACGACCAGATATTCCATACCTTTCGTCTATACCACCATGGCCGACAAACATCAGAGGCTGTCGTTAGCTTTTTGAATTTGCTTGCATCCCGATCGCGCCCAAACCCCCTCCAGAACCTCACTCTATCAATTGGGATTTTTTCGCATCCCATGCCAGCAGACCGGATGACAAGTGAAGCTATGCACTATCGTCTCTCATACAAGACGCTTGAGCCCCTCACTGTCCTCAGGTCTCTTCGTACGCTCATGATCGAGTGGAGCGAACAGATCTCTTTGGATGATGATGAGTTGGCGAACTTGGCTCGCAGCTGGCCTTTGCTTCAAGTCTTCAATTTCTATTGCGGCCGTGGGGGATATCCTCCGTTTTCAACCAAGTATCCAACCCTTCTGGGCCTGCTGTCGCTCGTCGATTCTTGTCCGAAACTGCACACGGTCAGTGTGCCTCTCGATGCCAGGCAAGTCCCAGTGGTCAAGGATGCCAAGGCTCGCGAGATGGGCTTCACATGCCTCATCGTACCAGAATCGCCAATCAACGAAGCTCGTCCAGTGGCAGAATTTCTATTTAAATACCTCCCATCTGTGACAATGCTGGACGCGAGGTTTCTGAGGCCGCCAGGAACGAACGTTCTACAGACCATTGCATACGAACAGGCGTGGCAACAAGTTGAAACTCATTTGGAGGAGTTTCGTGGCTCGTCATCTGACCCCCCAAGTGATGCTTGATGCTTGAAGGGCCAGGTATTTTCGTCTCGATGGTGTCGGAGATCCACGCCCTGGCTGGCAGTCTTGAATCTTGAATTCTTGAATTCTTGGGTGTTGTAAATATATGTGTATGATATTGCGTCATAGTAAAATGCATACCTAGACCCGCGAGCATACCAAAGAGTCCAGGAAAGACGATCGTTCTTATACAAGATATATCTACTATCAGGCCTGGTCACCGGCTACTGGAAACCACGTCGTTGCCTTCTTGTAGTATGATGATGCCATACCTATGATATCCGGCGAAATGCAGGTTGATTCGCAACATAAGCGCTGCTGGGGGATAGTATATGGATTTCAATTCTCTCCGATAGACTAGTGGGAGGACTCGGCCGAGAATTAAGTAACCCGGTAACTTGAACTAGTCACGCCTCATGGGTCCCCGACTTCGCAGGGCGAACAGATTGCCAGCCCATCTAAGCCTCCATAGGTCCTGAGGCCTGAGTAGTCCATTCGAAGGAGTGAATTAGTAATATGGAATACAGCGTTGTACATCTCGTGACACTGGTACCGAAAACTCATAAATGTCCCGAGGGAGAGTATGACGAGAGTCGGAACAGAAGACTGCTGATTTGTTCTTGAACAGGGTGTCACTGATGTTGGTCAAGGCTCTCACCACCCTCGCTGCGGTGTGCCTAGTACATGTCGAGTTTCTCTCGTATGGCAGTACCACACTGGCTCGCGAAAGAGCTGTAGAATCGCACGAGAAGAATCCCACTGGATCAAGTCCAAGGACGACTGAGAGAGACTGGGGAGATATCGTGTGAGCAGTCAAAGCCGGCTGTGTCTATAGTTTCACCTCCATCAATCGGGCTCCCATCACGTGGACTAGTTCATGCACTGAGACAATAGCATGTAGCCCCGCAAAATCCCCACGTGTTTCATGATTATGATCACGATGATCATACCGCAGCGACTCGGAACTCGACGGTGCCTAGGCCGCTAATTATAACAGGAACTACAAACACACGATACTCGGACTGTCAGGCCGCAGTTGAGAGTATTCCGTATATATTCAATAACTTCACTCAGGACGCAATGTTCCCTCGCCCCACACGCACCAGCCTCAGCGAGTCTACTTTGAGGAGACAAATTTAGCCCAAGTTCGCACCGGACCCAAACTTGTCCGCTTACGCTCTCAACGTCAAATTCCCACCTGTGGCCTGAACGTTTTGGCGCTTCCCACATATCATGGATGAAGAAAAACGTTCCGTTGGGAAAGGATCTACCTCTGGGTCCCCTCCTCCTCCCTTAGCCACGCCCGAGGAGGAGAGGCGTCTCGTCAGGAAGATTGACCTGCTCATCTTACCCATTACATGTCTTCTCTACCTCTGTGATTGTGAGTCAGGGCTGCCCTGATTATCTTTACTTCTCTTGCTGATCATCTGTGTCAATTTAGTTCTAGACAGAAGCAACTTGGGGAACGCCCGTCTACAAGGACTTCCTCAAGAAACACTCAACGGTGATCCCACGGGTGTTCTCTACGATTGGGTCAACTCGGCATTTTACTTCTCATACGTGAGTTCAGTCGTGTACCTTTTTTTGTTGCCAATGTTCTGCCCGACTTGGTGTGAATGCTGACTTGCAATGTCATTATATTCCTCTCAAAACGATACAATCAGATCCTTTGCCAAGTCCCTGCAACGATCACTTCCAAGCTTTTTCCACCGACCTATTGGATAGCAGCAACCGCTATCGGATGGGGGATCTGTTCCAGTTTGTCGGTGAGTATCGGTTTCTACCTCTAACCATTTTCATCGAGTTACTCACTCTTTTCTGATTTCTGGTAGGCGTCTGCATTCAATTTTGGAGGGCTACTTTGTAGCCGGCTCGGTCTTGGAATCTTTGAAGCCGGATTTGGTCCAGTTATCCCTCTTTATTTTTGTATGTGTCGAATTCATTCTTAGGATATCTTCGGCCCCATTTTCTGCTCTTTCTCTTTCTCTGTCTCACTTAATTACTCTTTGTTTTCTTGGCTGCCCACCACTTACCAACCAAAACTCAGCGTTCTTCTACACGAGACACGAGCTCGGCCTTCGTATGGGATACTGGTTCGGCTTTGCGGCCGTTGCAGGTGCCTTTGGAGGATTGATCGCATTCGGCGTTCAACACATCAACTTTGGACCCCCCCTGAAGACTTCCGGTGGGAGTGGCGGCGAGTCAGATTGGAGAATTCTATTCTTGATCGAGGTATCACACGCACACTATCGAGAAGATGAGTGTGGGCTGATCCATTTATTGTCGATCGTGTAGGGTATTCCTGCAATCTTGCTCGGTGTCATCACGTTGTTCGTTCTTCCCAACCGACCGGAGTCGACGAAATTATTTACAGAGAGAGAGCGGGAGATTGCCTTGGAACGTGGATCAAGGGGAACCAAGGCTGATACCGGAGCAGTCGTGAACAAGGGTGAGCAATTGCCTTCTTGTCACTTTCAGATTTCAGTCGTCCGTTACAACTATGGTGGTGATATCTGACTCCGGGCTGTAGCGCATATTTACGCAGCACTTGCCGACTGGCGTATCTACGCTGGTGGGGTGATCTACTTTGGTCTCAACTGCGCCTTGGCAAGTATCTCTGCATTCCTTCCCACGATCATTACGACGTTTGGATATAGTGAGTCTTTCTGTTTCAATCTGTATCACGGGGAATAAGCCTTGACCGATCTGAACAGCCAACGCACTCGCCCAACTCCTTACCGTCCCTCCATATGCAGTCGCTGCCATCGTTCTTTGCGGTGCCGCTTACTTCACCGATCGCTTCCAAACCCGGGGTCTCATCATCGCTAGCTCGTGCTTCCTCGCCGCCATCGGATACCTGATTGTGTTAGTTGTACCGACCAACCCGCACGCACGGTACTTTGCCGTGTTTTGTGTCACCAGTGGGACATACACGTCTATCGGTATCGTCATCGCGTGGTTCGCGCACAACCTCGGCTCGGAATCGAAACGAGCAACTGGTATACCCATGTTCATGGCTATCGGCCAGGGCGGATCGATCTTGGGTGCCCACCTTTACCCGACCACCGACGGTCCCCGATACATGTCTGTCCTCTCCCATGTTCTTCGTGTTCTGGACTTTTGAGTCGTTGACGGGTTCGGGTTTCATAGCACTGGGTTCGCTACCACGTGCGCCCTCAATGCGCTTGGTGGTGTACTTTCCGTGGTCCTCTACGTGTCGTACAGGCAGGACAACGCGAGACGAGAGGCGTTGCATGGATGTCCCGATCCGGATGCGCCTGTGGACACGAGCGAGTTGGCCGACAAGGTAGGGTCTATGATATGCCGTAACTGGTGTGGTGTCGGATGCTGATTTTGGAAATCCCGTTAGGCACCTGGATTCAGGTATATCCCCTGATTGATCAGTCGACGAGGACGAGAGCACGTTTTACGGCCATCGATGATGATCAGTCGACGACCTGCTTTTTTCGAGCGCTAACGAACGCTCTTTCGTTACGATGAACTGTATGAAAACGTGACTATGCCAGTGCGATGTAAAAAAAAGAATAAGAAAAAAGTCATTTGTGCGTGGCTGATGGTAATGACCCATGGATTTAGAGGACCCAATTAGACGCACCGTCCAGCGTTTTTTCTACGTTGATGAGGCTGCAGACACATCCAATCAATTCCAATTTGACGTATAGAATAAGCAACTTCGGTCGACAATGCGAGAGACTTATCTGGCGCTTTTCTCACTTTTCCCGCCGTCCCATCAATGTATGTGGTTCATTTACGACCTAGTATCGTGGAACTATACCATACAACCCACCCTGAAAATTTTCCGCTTTTTTCGCTCATTTGTGTCGTCGTCGGGCGCCGCTCGCGCCTTTGCAAAACGTGCGCGCCCGTCGCGTTTGGATAGATTAGGTAAGCGGTAGCGAGACCCCAAGTCACGTGCGACACGTGACGTCTAGCCAATGGGATGCCGCACAGCTTGTAAGTTTCTCGAGATAAAGTTTTCTGTACTTGGTCATGACATACTTTAGACCCCGTTGTCTGGCAAGGCTCTAGCTACTGTAATACCCCAACAAGACAGTATGCTACATCCCACGGGCCACGTTCCGTTGATCTTCGGGTCCAGAACAACGGCGGTCGATCACCATGACAGCTAGATTCGCCAAACTAGGCACATTGGGCGGGCATTGTAACCGGTTATTCAAGCAATTCTCCGAGCATCGGAGTGCCCAGGTGGACAGCAGTGAAATCGCGATCAGATCACTCACCGCCGCATCGCACTCGACCGCTCTGAATGCGAGGGCTGATAGATCGGCCATTCAAGCAAATGATACTCTTTCCCGAGGCACGGCATTGTGTCTTCCGGTGCGGTATTTTTGGCATCATCGTGTTTTTGCAACCGACTTTTGGACTCTTTTCAGGACTTCGCCTTCTCCTTCTTTGCTTCGGCTTCTCGTTTTGCAATCATGACCTTTGCCTCCTCCCGAGAATAAGATTAAAAGTAAGCGTAATCGTAATGCTCCATCTGGTGATTTACCAGTCGCTTTCTCCTGTCGCTCGCATGATTCCGATTATTCCACCCAGCTCGATACTTACCAACCTGCGAACGATATTTGGCAGTGAGCCGATTGCCTTTTGGTTGATATCAGACCAGAGGACTTCAGTTACCTGTGGTTGATGATGTTTCTCTGCCTTCCGTAACGCCTTTTATTCCTGCGTATTAGCTACAGAAAGCGCAAGTTCCAATGCATCCTGTGAGCATGGAAGCGAACAAGCTCCGGTCATCAAGAAAAACAAGAACTTCGATGGCGCGATCACTGACTATGCCGTGTTTGTAGAAAAATTTCGCCTTCTTCTCCTTCGAGACAGATGAAGGCACTGCAGGCCCATCTGATTTGATTCTGTCATTAATATTGTACCTGTCCAATGCTGCAATGCACTTGTGATGATAGAGCCTGGGAGTGCTCAGTGCCATACGCAGCTGACAGCTGTCCATCAATCTGTATTAGTCAGCTAAAGTGCTCAACAGAGTTTTTATTTACATGGGTGGCGGTAGAGCCGGGTCAGACGGTCACCTCGGCAAGCCTGGAACCTAACGCAACTTGGCAACATTCATCGCACAGATATTTGTCGTTTCATTGTTGCGAATTGACTGCAGCTCTCAACGGAAAGTTCCCCGTTAATATGTTTATGGCATGCGAGTTGAAAGTTCCCCCATCTTTCCGGACCCGTTACAGCCATATGTAGGGGGATGCACCCGGCTGACGGCAGCGAGGGTTACCCTCCAAGTTACCCATACGATGACAGTTTCCGAATTCATTTCGCTGCTCAACCTTGCCCTCAAAATTTGTGAGCCAAGGCAATTACATGTTCAGTCAGGTTTTATAACGGTCTGACTCTCTGACAGCTCTCACTTATCCAAATCGGTGGCTGTCGCCGAACATCAGGTATCGTGTGACCTGATTTGAGGCGTTTCCGGGCTACGACCCGTGTTCCTGCCAACGACCTGAGTGATTTGTATTTGTTTCTAATTCGATTGGTTTTTCTTGACGACAAACTCTGCGAAACCCTATCTGATATAGATGACGCACGGCATCCACTAATCTCTCCTTCTGGGTGGCTGCGTAATCTATGCTCGTTTTACACAGATTCTGGCGGCGGACTACGTTAAACGCTAACGTATCGCCTCCCTTGGCATGCCTGTACGTCCTTTGCTGTTGTCCAGATAATAATCTCATAGCTTTATTCGGAGGATAAAAGGTGGTAATGCTCCCCATTCACATCAT
This sequence comes from Boletus subgraveolens, assembly GCA_038092555.1. NCBI lineage: Eukaryota > Fungi > Basidiomycota > Agaricomycetes > Boletales > Boletaceae > Boletus > Boletus subgraveolens. The sequence continues at coordinate 21,939 of JBBPQP010000059.1, forward strand.
CGCTCTTTTTCTCGCAACGCATCACTCACTACCTCACCTTTCCTCGTAAATTTAACCACACGACTCACAATGTGCCGATGGAGACAGTGAGTGCTCTTGCCAGGAAGCGGTCGCCGTTACCACCTCGCTCATACGCCCTTGCTATTTAGCGTTCGCAACGTTTATCTGTCTTGCGGCCATGCTTTTACCTTGGTAAGCGAGCGAATCCTCGTCGTCACTCATGGTGGCCTGACCTACATCGCAGCCCGAAGAACTTGTTAGTCGGAAGTCACACGCATGCCATCGTTTCTGAATACATACCCGACAGATCGTCTGTGAGAATCACAACTGCAAATTCAGTCCCAACCACCCACGCGACTGTGTGCCGCCCAGATGCAAGCAAACTTGTGCGCAATAGTACGACTCCCGTCTTTTTCGGGTTGCTTGTCACTGACTATAAACTGGGATCCATTGTTGTGCTACTAGCCGGCAGTACCCTCAACAATACTGTACGATCGTCGACCTTTGCTCACTAACTGGTACTTATCCCACTTCCATATAGCCCCAAACATCAATAGTATGTGCCCTACTTGCCAGCAGGCTGCGATGCGGCACTGAGCGGCGGCACGCTCGCCGTGCTGGATTGTGCGGAATGATATTCTGGACTCAAATCGTTTGCTGGCTTGTCACCTAATTGTGCGTGATTTTTTGACTGTGGCCGAGGAGATGCGTCCTATTGGTACACTGTATACGTCACCGTGTCGTTGATTTAAGATATATATATATATAATTTTGGTCTCCTGCATCCACCAGAGTGTCTAACGGAAGCATTTTGTTCTTCGTGCTTCGTGAAATCCGCCAACGCGGAAATCAAACCAATCGCATCACTTTGTGAGTCAATAAGAAGGGTCCGCTGCTAGTATCAGCAACGTCTCGTGAAATCATGCCGAGGTACGTACTGGCGAACTCCAAGGGCTCCGTGGAGTCACGATTCCGTATCTGCCTTTATAGAAATTTTCATAAAGTATTAAATTATTTAAGGTTTTCCCTGCATCCTGGCATCGGCTTGTGGGCGTTTCATAATCCACAGTCACACATTATGAATTTTTTCTAGTACTGTATTCGCATTTATGCCGTTCTCGTCGGGAAAAGGATACAGAAGGCAAGCCGCGTTAGATGACAGGATCCAAATCGATTCATATACGGCCGATAACGGGGTTTTTTTTCTCGCCCCGAATCCAATGCGAACACATGTCCTTGTCCCTGTTCGCGCGGGCCGGATACATCAATCCAATATGTACGACGTCGGTACGCCATGATACGCGGAGCTCTGGGAGCCGTCGAGACGTCCCTGAGTATTTTAGTGGGCCATTGCGTCCTGTGCGTCCCGGTCAGGGACACCACCGATTTTTTCTTTCTGGTACCTATCGGTATCCAGTGGGTGCTGACACAATCTACTCAAAGTTGTCCAACTCCGCCAGTGCCTGGCTCCACTGGTGCCTAACTTCGAAAGGAAAGAGGAGACTTGAAAAGGACTGGTCAGTATTTTATATATATACCCTGCTAACGTGACTGACAGCGTACGCCGTACATACGGGCCCCATTAGGACCCTGAAGCACATACAGCTTGTTAGGTGTGGGGAAAGTCGGGGGCCAAGTGGGTTCCTTGCTCAGGTAAGCCCATCTTCTTTGCTGCGATCGTCGACGTTGTGAAAAGAGGTCCCAAACTTCACACCAGTCCGAAAGGTCAAGGTCCCCATCGGCGCATCAACTTTGCCGTGCGAGCCTGCGAGGTCCTGAAACCTGTCGGGAGGCGGCTGGAGCTGTGCTCAGGCTGTGTATGCATTCGGAAATGCACACACCACCCGACTCCCGTGACACAACTTGGGTCCACAGTGGCTGCCATTGCTACACGAGCATTCTGAGCAGTGAGTACATAACGAACGTTCGCTTATTTGACATTCCCGCTACGGTGAATAGTGAGTTCTGGATGGGTCGTTAAAAACCATCACTCAACTCAACGTCCCAGGTCCATTGTACCTTACAGGTATGCGTTATAACAGTGAACTTTGTCGTTAGGATGCCACAGGGAGTAAGTTACCCGACCATGGTACCGGCACCGTGGAGTGAGCAGCCCGACACAACGTCACAACCTTTCGCAACCCTGAAGCGAGCTGCCAGGCACAATGCATGTAATGGACGTCATCATCTCTTTAGACATTTGGACCGATTGTGAGTTACTCCTGCCATACCATTGATACTAAATACGACGATCAATATATCTTGTATTAGGAACCATACGGAATACTCGTCTTCTCACCTTCAGCATGAGGCCTCACAATAACTGGTAGCGCATATTCAGGTGAGTCTGCCGAGGACAATAGGAACACCAGGGTGTTTATCAAATGATAAATGATGCATGGCACGCGTGAGGTGCAAAGTAGACTTTCTTCAGGTCCATTATTTTCGGATTCGAGCGAAGACCTGTCATTTGGTACCTTTTTCGACCCGTTCACGGAACGTCACATCAGATACATAAGAGGTTTAGGAAATGTTAGAAAGCATCCCCTCATGGTTGTATTACATCGTGAAGCCCTGGGTTACGGTCAATTTCCTTTGGGTAGAATTATGTTGGAGCATATGGTGATTTTTGAACGGGAAACTTGATTCAGGGAAAGGCAGGAAATCGCCGGTGCTTACGGGAATTGCCATTGACTAAATTGATCGATTTGCCGGAAATCGCTGCCGTGCCTTGGTTCCTCTGGTGGTCAACGATAACCTCATACTGAGCCTCAAACGGAATAATCGCGCAGTTTAATTCCTTCGGAAGGTGGGTGTTTCACGAAACGCCATTCTATTAGCTTACAAAGGTGCGTGGGAAATCCGCTTGTCCGAGTTTCAGCAGTTAGATCGCTGGTACGTCGGACCGCGACGGCGGCACGGCGCTGCCGGCTAATTTATATTAGCGGGGATGACAAGGAGGGGATCTCAAACACGGAAGACGATAACAAACCTCATGTCGTTGACGAGACGTACCTCCAATTGTACCAACTCTGGGATCACACACCGTCCGTCAACACTAAACTGAGAGTTCATGTCAGAGCCGCTTGAAAGGTGCGATGAATAACAAAGCATTACTCTCCGCAGTGTTTCCCCCCCTTACTGTCACTGCTAAGTGGCCTAGTATGTTCACGATTCGAAGTACCGAACACGACACCAGCGACGTTAAATATCGCGAGGTTAGAAATGCTAGAGACGCTATCTTGATCGAAGCAACTTTGACTTCAAGATAGAATGGTGACACCTGTCATGGAATCTTTACGGTGAACGAAAGACAAGGCATATCACCCTGGGCTGTCACGGCACTTCAGTTGCGTCGGACAGTATCTCGTTACCAATTGTATCAGCTTACCCGAGCTTCGCTTCCCGGAGGGATTTCGATATGCAGGGATCCATGCGAAATTACGAATATTGACATCCGATCTCTTATCAGTGGATTCGCGGGCAACGTTTTCGGTGCAGTTGGAAGGGAATGACTCACCGAACGAAAACAAGAAGTATGATGCGCCTGTACACCCCCCTATGTGGTAGAACCAGTCCCTATGCGGAGTAACTCAAACGTACCTGAGAGAGGGCCACGACCCATTGTATAAACTCGAGGTTAACGTTGATGCATGATGAGTCATGCACCGACGGCTCTTCGGCCTGGATGGAGTTGAGGAATGAAATTCATGGCATTCCTCAGTGGCAATACTAGGCGCGAAGAGTGGGGCAGGGCTTTGATGTGCATGTGTGATGCTGATCCCACTTCCGCCGCGATCCAAGGTCTACCCAATATCAAGCCGATCCGCATTCGCATTCGACGACGCGATATGCAAGAGACTGAACACCTTACATGAAGCTTTGCGATGGTATACGCCACTGATCGAATTATTAGATTAATCTATGTGCGCTGTCTTTCGGCTAGTGTCCTCAAAAAAAAAAAAAACTCAAATGGTCACTCGGACATCATGGTCGTGCAACAAGACCAGAGCAAAAAAAAGAGCCTGACTCACTAGACAAAACCACGAGGAATTTCCGACATCCTTGCTGTCCCTGGAAAAACGATGAGACTCCACGTGTAGACACGAGGGATTCCATGCGCGAGCGATTGGACTGAGCGACACGGACTGTGATTCGAGCAAAGCGACGTCTGGCGTGGAGAGCGATGATCTATGTCGTATGAGTGACGAAGGCAAACGTATTCGGATCGATTGTGGTTAGCGGAAAAGGGGTTTGTATTTATAGATTGGGTCGCGCGACACTAAGGGGCGGCGTTTCTCATGGAGGAAATGAGTAGAATACTTGGGTGCACAGAGTTTCCCAGAATCCAGATCTGGCTTGGACACTGCGCTATATGTGACAATCGGGAATGTGGCTGGAATGGGATGTGCCAGAACTCGAGGATAGTAGTGGAGGAGAAAAAATGGGTTGTTCCCCTATAATATATACTTGGGTCACCAGTCAAGGCTGAGAGAACGAACATGGGAAACTCTCTAGGATGTACCCGGAAAACGCCGAGGGTGTCGGTGGTTGAAATGTTGATGCTGGATTCCGAGGGTGCTGCCAAGGTGTGATGCATTTCCGAGTTAAAATTCTGGCGGACCCAGCGGAGGCCCGCCGTGGCCAACGGCGGGGAACACGTAGTAAGACGGGCGGCCAAGCAGAACTGGAACACGGTCTATACGAGCAACTACGGGGTACGGTTAGTACAAGAGAGACTACTGCCATAAACTGAGCAGCAAAATAAATACTTTCGCCGATATGTAGCCAACGCGCTCGCTCAACTCCTTACTGTGCCTCCCTACGCGGTCTTGGCTAATCATTCCTTGCGAATCATCAGTGACTTCGCTGTCACCGGTCACCCCCAAATAACATCCCCGCAACGATATGGGACGGCCTCGTCGGAGAGCTCCATGTCATAAGAGTCGCTGCCATACATGCAGAGAGAATTTCGGCCGAGTCCACGATGTAAGATGGGACGACGCGATGATATCTGACCCTTTCGAGCGGCCTCCCGATTAGTGCTCGATAAGGCAGACTTACCGTCCATGGTAAGTACATAACGCGACATCACCGATTGGAACCCAGATTCACCCCCGAGTCAGCCGGAGACCACCGACTCGAGTTTAATATCCCGTGAACTCCTGAAAAGGGACTTTTTCCAAGCTTGAGTATCTATCGTTTCTGCGAATTCGCATTGATGTTGACATCCACGTGGCAACATTCTGGTTAGGAGACGAGTTGGCAGACCTCGGGATTCCCAACTTGAAGCCCCAATTAAACTCATGTTAGTGCAACCCACTCCCGCGAATGCACCGGTTTGATACCTCTCGAGGACGATTCGACACTCTATCTAGTGCTCTCAATTCAGCGGGTGGCACCGGAAATGTGGGACTCGATAAGGACGAGTCGGATCTCTCATTGTGCGACAGAAATAGGGTAGAGGTATCTTGACGTGGGCACTAAGGGATCAAGTATATATACGTGCCACGGGGTTGCACAGGTTGAGAAGGAATTCAATGAACAATTTAGGTTAAGTTGTCATATCTCTCGGCAAGAAATTACCATGTTCATTGTGTAGTCAGATCAGCCACCGATTCTGGTAGTAGTAGTGGGCTAGAGAGTGATGAGTCGTAACAGTTGAGCATAGAGAGACATCATAAAAGATATGTAGAACAAGGTGAGTATCGTGAGCGACCAGATGCTAAGTATAAAATCACAAATCCTACTATAGGGAATAATACAAAGTCCACAAGTAAAGGAGAGGACGAGCCCTTAGGAACGATTTGGCAGTAACGCAGCAATATTAGGGTACAGGACGGCGAGATCTTGTCCTGGTGTTATTTCCGCTCCACGCCGTCGTGCCTCAAATTGCAAGGAAATACACACTACTATCCATGGCACAAGGTCCTCATCTTTGTTTTTTTGTCGAGGCTTGAGGATATCGAATTGCTGATGACCAAAGAGTAAGCAAAAGAGCTCATGCAGTTTCGAAACATGACGTTTTAATGAGTCCCTACGGGATAGGCTGAACGGATCAACATTAGCAAAAACAGCCCAATGGAGGGTATAAGCCCAACAAGACTCACGCTACAAACTTTCCAAGTATCAAGCAAATTCTGCATATATACTCCCCGTCATCGGATTTCTTCTTCTTGCGCGGGTTCTCACTGCAATCGGAGATCTGGTTGTTGCCAGCGCACGGGTGACCATCATGGTCCAAGTCGCCCTGCTGTGGTTGAAGCGTTAGGTGATGAAATGTACGTCATAATGTCAGACCTACCGCATCCGTGCATTCCTCCTGTCGTTGTTCGTTGGCATGATCCCCCAGGTGGCCCTCGGAACGTTGGCGTTTCGCGGCCGGGCGACTGGTAGAACTCGTCGATGACGATGCGGCCGGAGAACAGCTCGGATGGTGGACGAATGATCCACTTGGTGACGGGCATTCTGACGTTGACGCCGACGCTGTTGTGCCCGAGCGCGGCGATGCCATTTCCCGACAAATCTGTCCGTGTTGTGAGGGTGCTGGGTCGGTGTTGTCGACTTGCGAAGATTGACCAGCAGATTCCCCTCCATTCGACCCCGAAGGAGCGATAGCATCAATAACATAATCTGCAATCTTCTCTGGGGACAGTGCGTTTGGGTATTTCGCAATGAATGCGAACAGAAAGTCGAGGCAAATAGGTCCGCGGCCAGGACATGCACGTTTTGGGTTGTTCGAACAAATGTGAATCGTCGTGTTCTGCTCTGGAGGATGGACTTGGTTGTTCAACTGATCGCTGCAGAGACGCATCCCCTGGGAAACGGGAGCCACATGAGGTTCCTGATCGGTTTGATAATCTTCTATGTGGATGTTTCTAGGCTCCCGGGAAGGTCCCGCCGCGGAGGGGTCTTGCTGAGCGGCCAGCCAGTGGTGCTGAAGGTGCTGAACTTGCCGTTGATCCAGAGTTGCTTCAGGTGGCGTAGGAAGCAGGGATTCGGATGTAGACGGGGCAGATTGCCCGTGGTGGCTGGTGTCCTCTGAAGCGGAGGGAGTGGTAGTACTAACGGCACTTCCAACAGGCATGTCGTGGAAAGGGTAGTGCGTCACACTGAGATTAGTGTTATTTATCAGCAGGGCTGGGTTCTCCATGGGTGGCATGAAGCCTGCCTGTGAGTAGATGGTGTTGTAGCCTTGGTAGTTCGCCGCGTAGTAGGCAACACCCGCACTATGCATACCCGGAGCCAGGGGAGGGGATGTAGGAAGGGTGCCATTGGAGGGAGAGATTAATGGAGGGTGTGACGATCCCGGCAATGGGTACAAGCTGGGATAGACCATCTTCTGTGCATTGTTAAATGGAGCACTAGGAAGAGCTTTGGCGTCTTGGGACGTGTCAAAGCGCGTCGCTCTCGAAGCCTCGAGCAGATGTCCAGACGACATGGTGAGAGTGTCGAGTGGTAATAGGAAGGAGGTAGATAAAATATCTCGAGGTGACTCTGAAGGGAAAGTAATAATGAACTGAATTTATAGCCAGCGGCTGGAATCTGGGCTTAACATGGTTAAACAATCATTGTTGTTCGTACAATTAACGGGTACCCATATGCCAAAGCACCCTCAGGGGAGGTTTCTGGGTGTCTTTCCGTAATTTGAGGCAAGGTTAGCCTATCCGTCACAGCAAGTCTTTGGAAATAAACCACGCGTCGTGTGACCTGTACCGTGACACCGAGCGAATAGAGGATGGGTGAAAATGGAAATTCAGTTCAAGGATATACTCAAATTTGTGGACCTACAATGGGCGATGCCCCAAAACAAAGCAACCCTGTCGCTTTGACCGACAGTGACAGGACCTTTTATCGACAGATTTGTATGTCCATCTTTCCACGTTCTTTCGGGAGCTCAAAATCAATGGGATATATCGAGACACGGTTGATCTGGGAGATCTGTTCGTTCACATCTGTGGACTGCTTGAAAGCAGCATATTCCCTTCGCAATGTACCGTGACATGTGAAACGATCGACGGAAGTAATTCACCCACCTCCCTCTGACTAGACGAGCAAACAACCCGCAACGTTGTTATGGGTTGCCGGATGGTCCTGCTAGAGATGTGTTGATTTCCGGCGGAAAAAGGACTCAAGGGATTAACAGAGGAAAGCGGTGTTACGTTAGATCTAACGCCAAGAACACGCTAGCCTCCTGGGCCCTCGGTGAAGGTTAAACCGCCTCGACAAAGGACGTAACAAATGTACCCTTGTATGACGCCACCGACAGCTCCAACACGTCGACGCCCAAGCTCTGATGAATAGGTGGGCCATAAGCCAGGTCTATAAGAACGCCACTTTGACTGACTTGCTAACTTGGTTTTCCCCGAGGTTATGCCCTCGCCTATTATCTATAACACGCGAGCCAATGCATACGGGTCGCCCGGTTTCCGCGCAGACCTCCTCATGAAAACACAAGGGTTTTCTTTCCGCGCTCAAGAATGTGTGTATTTCCTGGAATCGAGATGAATCTCCTCGACGCTAGATTAATCTGTCGCACGCACCACTTTCGGTTGTCATCAAGGCTTTCGTATTAGTATGAGCATCAATCCAGACTGCACATGCCTCCGGCGACCAGCCTGAATCACCAGGTCAGTGGATTGGATTGCATCGTAGAGCGATTTACCCAAGGACACTCCATATATAGTACCCCAAAGTCCATCAGAAGGGTGCAGAAAATGTACGAGATACCGTAAAAGAAAGAGTAGTAGTGGCCACGTGCAATAGCGACGAACGTGACCGTCCCCGACACTTGCGCTGACCCGCAGAGCCTTTCCCGGATCAGTGCGTCACGGAGGGGGGCAAAGTACACCGAATAGACGACGACGACCTTCCGAGTGACCCGTCTTTGGACAGTGCTCCGCAAGTGCAGCGTCAAGAAGATGAGCTGGACCTCCATCGACCGCTAATTTTAGCCGTCATACCACGAGCTGAGAGGCAATCTGAAGAGACGACATATCTGACCACCACTTCACGTGCACAAGAGATAGCGACGATTAGTCTCTCCAAACCAGACCTAAAACTTAGAGATCAGAAGACAGTCGTTCTGACTATACGAAGGGCGGTGGTGAGAAATTCAAAATTTGAAAGTGCTTCCTTGCACGTTACCTGAATAGAATGACTGGACATCATATGACGACCGACGATCCCAATAGTATTTCGTCTTGTAACAAACACATTGAAAACGTGAAAATGGTTGTAATTCGGGGAATCGGCCAGGTGCAGAAGAGGTGCACCGAACGATATGGTGGAGGGAGGGGAAGAAGAGATGAAAGCAGGGTGACATACAAAACGAAATGGACCAGTGACTTGAAACTTTGTTCTGGTGTCTGATCCACAAGGCGGCCATCATCCAGTGTGGTAGGGCCTTCCGTCCGCCCGGGACTTGGCCCGCCTTCGACGATGACAGTTGCAATACACTCCGCTGGTAGTAGTAGCTGAGTACGAAGATTTCCGCTGTCTGACGAAAATTGCCCGTGCACTGACACAACCGGTGGAAAGTATAGATATGATATGAGTTGCTGTACTCGGAGTCATCTTGAGCATGATGCCAACAATTGCACGGACTGGCGAGGCCCTGATTACGTAATATAGTTTTCACTCTGCCAAGCCTCTGAGTCTCAGCAAGCTTCAAAGCTTCAAGGCCAGTGAGGATGCCCGAAAATGTCTTACTGCACTGCCTGCAACCGCCTCAAGCCTGAGTTTTGAACCGAGGTTTCATGTAGTAAAAGGTACGTTTTGCTGGTCCTCTCGAAACTTGCTGTAGCTGCAGATACAGCCTCACAGCCAACGATGTTTAAAATGGAATAACTTTTCTGATGGCAGTGCTCGCAAGCGCTTTCCTTGTGCATATAATCACCCACAACTCGGGCTCCCTCGGTCGCCTATAGCCTACATCCCTCTCATCCCGATCGAGGTATGTGTCGCTGTGACGACTCTGACTCGCACACGTGAACGTTAACGTCTTCTGGCCGACAGATTGGCGTTCAATCGAAACAGAAGTGGTAGATAAGGATACCCTAACCGTGTCTTCCAAAAGTATGTCGCACGTCGTTGTTGGCTTCAGTACCATCGACCCAACAGTTCACACAGGAGCATGCGTCTTCTTAATTCCAGGTCGAAACAACTAGAGCTGTTACACAATCGTCGTGCTCGATACGCGATTGTATCCCATCGATGGGGCGATGAATCCGAAGAGGTTCTCTTCACCGACATCGGTGACCAAGCACGCGCTCAAAGCAAGGGCAAGGGCTACGAGAAGATCTTGGGTTCCTGCGCCCAGGCGATGCATGACGGCCTCAACTACGTTTGGCTGGATACCTGTTGCATCGATAAGGGCAACAGCACAGAGCTCAGCGAGGCGATCAACTCGATGTACAAGTGGTATCACAAGTCGGAAGTCTGTTATGCCTACCTGCACGATGTCAGCAACATCTCCGAGTTCACCAAGAGCGATTGGTTTACGCGGGGTTGGACGCTACAAGAGCTGATCGCACCAAAGGTCCTCAAGTTCTTTACGAAGGACTGGAATTTCATCGGTACTCGGGAAGATTTGATAGTTCCCATCGCAGAGCGCACGGGAATCAGCCCTGAGATCCTTCGATCTGGTAAAATCCCACAAGACGTGACCATATCTCAGAAAATGTTCTGGGCGGCCAAGAGAGAAACGACTAGGGTGGAAGACAAGGCGTACTCGCTATTGGGTATACTCAGCGTTAGCATGGTTCCCATCTATGGGATAGACGATGTCGCATTTGAAGACCTGCAACACAAGATCATCACAAAATACCCCGACCAAACCCTCTTCGCTTGGTACTATACTGCCCCTGATCAGCCTGAAGACGTCGAGATGGCAGACGCAAATCCGGCTCCTGATTCAGCTCCTGATTCGGCTCCTAATCCACCGGCTCCTAATGCAGCTCCCGATTCAGCTCCTGATCCGGCTCCAGAGTCGGTCGAGGGCGATATGGGTACCCTTTCATATAGCCCCACGGGCTGCCTCGCATTCTCTCCATCCCAATACTTGGTATCCTACGAAATCCCTGAAGACGACTTCCGCAAGAACTACGTGGACAGGATCAGAGATTACAGCTATCGATCGCACTTCTCCATCACCAACAACTTTGTCCGCATCTCCCTCCCAATCAAGCATATAGAAGGAAAGCTCTGGAAGGCAGTCCTGCGCTGCAGTTTCGAACCTCCCGATGGTGATAAACCCCAACGTCCTCTCGTTATCTACCTGGAAGAAATTGGTCCATTGAAATACGTCCGGGTGCACCTTGCGCGCAAGGAGGCGGAAGAGGGGGAGGGAGACGAGCAGATGGATGATGAGAACAGTGTTCCAGGGAGCTTGGAGCAGTTGGATGAGGCAGAGTCCCAGCTGCAGGGGTATATTTTGCGGGACATCGATGTGCTCGGCCGACACGGAGAGAGTCCCTCCGATGACCAACCGAGACCACCGGCCGGTGATCCGGATTCTCTCCCCGAACCTACAGAAGCAGAGCGTATCGCTCAGCTCCCTCGACACCCGCCCGGTGTAAAGACCACCAACATCATTGTCTGCGGGGAGCCAGGTGTCGCCGCGGGCAGGGTGATCAACCTCATCATTGGCGATATCATCATAAAGCCACTCACAGACTATGACCGCGAAACCATGGCGGTCACGGTCATCGATACCACTCTCCAATCCAAGAACATTCGCATATTCTACACCATTGGCCCCAGAGACCCTTTTCTTGATCTCGAAATCTACCAAACTACCATCCGACACATGTACCAACTCGTTCAACTAGCCAAGGAAGCCGGGGGTATCCACCTCATATTGCTGTGCATGGTTGGGAGCAGGGTCACAAGGGCTGTAGAGACCAACTATCGCCTATTCTACGATTACATTTGTCAAAAGGAGGTACAGACGATGCTCATCGTCACCGGACTCGGGAAGACAAAGCGGATGGAGGATTGGTGGGACGAGCACAAAACCGACGGAGCGCTCCATGCCATGTGCTTCCTCGACCACGCATGTATCACGGTATTGCAGGGCGAAGACGAAGAACACGAGAGAAAGTACAAAGATTCCGCGCAGGTGGTCCAGGAACTCCTCATCAAATTTATGGAAGGCCTCGAGGCGACACCCAAGGTGCATTGTCCCGAGGACGCGAATCGATGGTTCGTATTCATGGGGAGACGGGCGAAGGAACTTCTTCTGCGTGGTCTGCAGAGGTCTCTCAAGCTGGAGGCGGTTGAGAAGACTCTGAAGGAAGGGATCAATTTGAATGAGGCGGAGGCGAACAATCTTGCACGGCAATTCTTCGACGAATATGCCATGGAATTATGATACTAGATGTATCCAAACTATATACCGGTATACCAGTAGTGGGCATGTTTGATGGAGATTTGGATGTAGTTGACTCAGGTGCCTATTCACAGTCGAGAGGAAACGTTCTGAGCTTGCAAAGTACTATAGTGGAGTTTCGGTGCGCACTCAAACTCCGCGAGGGTCAGTGATTCTCCGGGATCATCGTGAGCTCCAGACAAGCGACAGCGGCCGCCAAAATAAGTCTAGGTGTGTAGACGATTCGAAGCGACAAACGTACTTCAGAGCGTGTAGTAAGGGAAAGAGCACCACAAGTAAGCAGACAACAAAAATCGCAATAGCAGAAAATAATCATAGCACATTCTCAAACACCGCCCCCCTCTCGTTTCAACCCAGCTGCGCAAAACTACCATCACTCACCGGTCCCACTTCCCCTTCGACCGGCGTCCCCGATGGCACTTCGCTCACTGGCGTACCCTGACTGGTCGTGCCAAGATTGGCGTTCTTGCCCAGCTCGGTTCTGACCCCGTCCAACATTCGTTTGAGGTTAACCCGCTCGTTCACGAGCGCCATACGTGTGCTCTCCAGACCTTTTCGTTCTTCCTCGAGGAGCTCTTCTAGTTCCTCGAAAGCGGTCATCTTTAGTTCAAGTTTGGTCAACGTCAACTTGATCAACGACGCAAGCGTGCTTCGAATCGTCGCGTCCTCCCCATCCGCGAGCGCCGAAGCAGCACGCGCCGACGATTTGAGAGCGAGTCCGGCAGCACGTGCTACTTGAGAGTGAGGGATCTTTGGCGCAGGCTTGGTCGACTCCGCAGGCTGGTCAACGACCATGTCGGTTCCCTGCGGACCCGGCGTACCGTTCTTAGTCGACGATTCACCATTTGGTGGCACAGACGGTACCTCTGGGACGTCTTGTTGCATCGCATCTCCCTCTTCGACTTTCCCGCCGTCCGCACCCTCCTTGGTGTCCCCCTGTTTTTTGGTTTCGTTTTCGATTGGTGCACCACCCTCGGCAAGAACGTGCATTGCCGTCTTGGCTGCTTCTGCGGCAACGGCAGGGTTCACCACGCCAGCGAGGAACGCCACCACGCTCATGACAGGATTGTCCGCCTGCTCGAACGGGATCCTCCCATATCTGAGTGGCCCTTGATCCCCCTCCGCCGCAACATACGGGTCTTCGATCGGTAACGAGAGGAATTTGCGTATACATTGTTGTGCCGTGCGCGTCCCGACGTGATCCTCGATAGCGGTCCAATCATCATCATACATCTCGATACCCTCCAGAAGTAACAACACCTCCTGATCCGTCCATTCGTCATCTGCCCCATGGCCAACGCCAGGCGGTGCAGCGGTCAACTTCACAAAGTCGCCACTGAACATGGTGGAGGGGAACCGCCCATCGAGATAGCACGACGCACAGAGCTCAAAGTCTTTGACCTTCAGACTGTGATACCGTAGTGCGGTACAGTCGGTCCCGCAGGTATCACATTGGTACGACATGTTTCCTTTGGCATTCGGAGAGATGCCGTTTGCGAGTGTCTTGGCTTCGGCGGGTTTTAGTTCTCGGGAGGCTTTAGAGGTGGTTTGGTAAATGGAATTGCGGAGTTCGAGGGAAGCGGATGTTGCGGTGGAACTGAGGGTAGCGGATGTAGCGCCGAGCGATGCGGACGCCATCTGATTTTTTGGCACGCCATTGGCAGCGAGGTGGGTGCCAGAAGGGCGTGTTCCGGGATGGAGAGACTGAAGCCCACGAGGGGTGTCGAGGATGACGCGGAAATGTCCCGTGAATGGAGGGACAAGTGCCGCGGGTCTTTGTTCTGGGTCGATCTTAGAAAACCCGATTGGTTGGCACATACAAGACATCAAGACTGCAAAAAGAGCACACCTGATAGTTGATGAGTCCCCACTGCTCAAGGAACGCGTGGACGCGCATAATGGCACAGACATCGCCAGCCAAGTTCCGTCGACAGGCCGTCACCGTCAAGTACTCTGTCGGCCGAAGACGATACGTGTTAATCATAAAGTCGCGGTACTCTTTATAAATCGAAGGTGTCTTGGACCGATTCCTCGAATTGAAAAATTCTGGGAGCGCACGACGCTCCACGGGATGAATGGTCGACATGTCGAACCAAGCCGAATAAGAAGGGATGATGACGTCGTGCGTCTGCGCTGCGAGGTATTTCCGGGCTTGTTCCTCGAGTTTCAACCGCGTTACTTCGAGTTGGGCGGGGTCTTCGTCGTCGCCTTCGTCCCCCGACTCGACGTCTTCATCGACGACCTCACCCATTGACACGTCGCCTGCATCCTCTTCCCCTTCGCCCTCTTTCAGCACCCGCACCTCTCCTGTGGCGCCTTCTCCACTCGTTCCTCCTCCTCCACCGTCTGGGTCGTTGGGTATGTTACCAATCTCACCGCCTTGGATGGGGTCGAGTTCTGAGCGCTTTCCGGGTGCATTTTCGGGGTCAACGGGGGAAGCGCCTTGTGATTGCTGGCCTGGCGGAACTGTAAGCTTTATGCGTTTCGTTTCAGAGGAAGAGGAAGGTGATCCAGCACGTTTTGGCGAGTCCATGTCACGAAGCCAATCAGCTTGAAATGGCTACACTCATTTCTATGCATACGAAACCGCGCCGCATTGCAGTTGACAGCCATGCCAAATAGCGCCAAATATGAGGGGTCGAGAGGGAGTCACAACATTATGTAATACATAGATTAGCTTGCATGGCATGGTACAATAAGGATTACAAAAATCTAAAACGAACGTCAACGACATACCGTATCTCCTCCGATACGGTACAGGTACATACACTACAGTACTTGTGTTATCTGGGTACCAGACCTCGCGCCCCACTGCTGTCTCTAGCTTCAGAGCGATCATTTTGCTTATCAGTAGGATGCTGAGTGACAAAACGTATGGCACGTCTGCCTGACCCTAGACCCAATCAAGGCAACGGCTCCCGACTACTCGAGAGTTTGTTCAGATGAATATACACGTCCGTGCCGAAGCCATCCATCGAGATAAGGCGTAAATCGCCACCGAAATACCTCGCATACTATCCAAACACAACAACCAGATCACGGGTGAGATCATAACACGTGAAAAGAACCTCATGGATGACGCACCAGTCGAGAGAGCGGTAGGCCGTATCCGAAGCCTGCCATCGGCGCTTGAAAGTCGCCCGCCTGTCAAAATGAGATCAGCCCATGACCCTTCTCCGATGAATCCAAGATATCCTTACCTGAAAGTCTTGATCGATACTTTGACCCGCCATGGTCGTGTACATGTATGTCCAAATGAGCGGAATAGCACTCCGCGGAATACCACCTCCCTCGTCCGAGATCTTGATCGTGATGTCCTCTCTCCCCTCAACCACGATCACTTTGATTGGGGGATATCCACCACTGCTCTCACCCGAGGAAGAGCCTTCGACGATCCGCTCTTCGTACTCTGGCCCGAACCTCTCTACAACAGCTCTCAGCGAATTCTTGAGCAATTCGAAAATGATGTGGGATAGATGTCCCGGTACATATGCGAACGTCAGGTCAGGAGGGCAAATGAGTTGTACGGGCGGTCCTCGGAACATCGCATAATGTTCCTCACAGACGAACCGGGCATTCTCGATGGCTTCCTGCAGGATATCGTGTACGTTCTGTTAAATGAGAGACGTATATGAGCAGGCTACCGTGAGACAAGAAAACGACAAGCGAAGATAACTCAGAACTCACGGCTTGGGTACAGATAATGCCCACGTAATCCTTGTGTGGTTGTTGGGTGTTCAACGCCACATCTTAACCCGAGTCAACAAGGCGAACGAAACCCATGAAATGAAACACTCACGTTGTCCGATCAAGAACCGTATCCCGATGCGCGACATATAAAACCTATCCAACCACGCCTGTACTTCACCTCCACTTTGCCCATAGGCGGGCAGGCCCACTCCCATACCTGATTTAATTCCCCTTGCCCTCTGCCACTCTAACACGCCCTGAGCAACAGTAGTTACCGTGGGATCATGTCTGCGCTTGATAGCTTCCAGCGTCTTTGTAAATCGGGCGTTGAAGTCGTGGACTTCAGGTGGGTAGGCGTGGGAAGGGGTTTGGGCGTAGTATCTATGTGGGACCGCGGGAATCAGAAACGGAAATTGTACAGCGAAGACACCAACCTTCGTTCGACTGGGACACGCAGTTTGATGTTCCCATTTCGAAGCCCACATACCCCATTACCACTCCCACCACCATTTCCGTTCCCCTTGTAGGTTCCATTTCCAACCTTGCTCCCATACACGACGCCCTCCTTCTCACCATATGCTAAGCCACTGGCAGCACCGTCTCCATCAAGGTAGGAGGTGATAAGGGACGGATTAGGGACACTCTTCGGAAGGTATATATTCATGTCCTCCTTTTCCGAACGTGCAAATAGTGACTGTCGGGCAGCAGGAGACAGGGAAAGGGACGGAAAATTAATCAATTCCTGCGGCAGTGATGAAACGTGATGTTAATAATTGAGGTCGAGGAAATTCAAAATGGATAGATTAAAGGATCGAAAACCCACCTCGAAACTCTGCGCATACCAGTTCTTAACTTTACGTATGGAAGGCATGTCGCTTAAGTTATATGGAAGTTCATCAAGCTCTTTGACGCGATGGGCGAGGCGGACCGGAAGTTCCTCTGCGTATAGATCACGTTATGTAAGCAGAATGGTAGGGAGGAAAGGGAATATGCATTAGTTACGGTAAAACAACTCGACAAGTGAGTGCATCGAATTCAAGATGGGCAACTTACCAACTAAAAACTGACTGGCTTTCAGAAGAGTACCTTGACTGGGATGCTGACCAAAGAGAACCATCTGTCGGAGGGACACTGTAGCATAAGGTCACGATCAGTATCACGAGAACGATAGAACAAGGCATGGAAGTGGATAAAGATCGACACGTTTCAAAGCAAATAATCCAAGTAGATGTCAAGACCTTTGAGTTCGGAGACCTCGGGTAACTTCGCCCACCGGCCCGATGTCCGCGGAGGATCCCGAATTCATAATCAGGGCTGAGATCCGGCCAGACAGGAGGGGCGGCAGCACACAGAAAAGAATAACAACGAAGAGAACAGAACGAATAACTGACCTCCGGTCTGTGGAAAGGACGCGAAATGGTGGATCTTTTCCCAAAGCTGGGATGAGATACGGAACGCAGCACTCATGATGACAGCGGATGAGTGGGAGAAGTGTATGAGGATGATTTGAGATTGAGAAAGATGTGTGGTTCAGGGCTGCTTATCGAAAAGAGGCTTGTGGACTGGGTGACATACGTCTGCCAGGGCGTAGGGGTGCCAGGGCTGCAGAGTTCACTGAAAGGAATAGACAAGTGGTCAGAGGACGATACACGGTTGAATGAGAGATCAGCCCATCCAAAGAGGAGCTGCAAGTTGGTGGGGACCGTTAAGAGAAGGGACGTCCACGGTTTTAAAGCAGAGTGGAGATGCCGGCTCTTAGCCCCGCTTCCACTCAGTTACGGTCCCAATCACGTGATTAGCCTCCCCTTTTGATACCTGTTGATTGCCGCCACACCACGCTGTGTCCCTTCGCCAGCGACAGTACGACGATCAGCGGCGCTCAACGTGCTTGACGGGTAGCAGTGCTTTTACCGTGCACTTTGGTATTGTGAAGGATGCGGACATAGAGCGTCCATAGGCCTTGGGTTCAAATCTGATGATCCAAATCCGCGGCCCACGCCCGGCACACGATCAAACATATCATTCCCAGGCTCGCTCGCAGGTATATTTAATCACAATCCAAGGGGCGCCAAGTGTTTACGAGCATTAGCGGGAACGACGTCCACATGACGCTCTACCCTGTAACACCTGATATGACTTCACTCCACACCGCACATTCCCTAGATCCGATCACTGTGCTCCACTTAGCTTGTCTTGGAACTAGACAGCTCTGGTAACCGGCGTGTATAATGCGCTGCCACAAGGCAGACCGTAAAGCCCATCAGGCGTCGGTCTTAGCCATATTTGTACCGCCACTGATTTCGGGTGCATTGTACAGTGACTCGGATGTGCCAAGATCCGGAGAGCAACATCCAACTTTATCCCAGTACAACTGCGAAAGGCATAGAGATTTGAATATCATCCATGCCGCCCAAGGCACTGACTTTCATCCTTAATTACGGGTCGGGTCGGGGTCGATAATCGGCCACTTGCGGATTCCGGAAGGCCGCGCGCACTCTTTATATTTTACTTGAAGCTTGATCGGTCTCCAGCTGTCAAAAACATTCAGGCCTGCACACCCATACATGCCTGACATCTCAGAAGTGTCGATGGACTTGGAACCTGGATTGTTCCGACTACTCGCTCTTCCCCCATTTGACGCCTTTCGTTTTTTCTGGGCCGAGCATCCGAATCACAAGGAATACTTAGGTACGTATCCGTTTTGTCAGCAGCACGAGGGATTTTTGCTGTTCGGTATGGTCCGATAATCAGGAGCTTACTACTATTTCATACCTTACCTGCATATTTGTGATCTAGATCTCTACGTCTCCGAGCTCATCGGACATTACAACTGCTATGTTGCTAATGGATCCCGTCGATCTCACGAGGGTCTATGTTATCAAGCCATCAGTACTCAAGCCTTCTTGATGAGGGCCTTGCCCGCGAGGTCGATCAAGTATGCCAGCGAGCGCTGGGATGGATTCGGGCATTGTGTACGGCGTCCACACATACACATATGAAGGGACATTGGGTGGGCGGTTTCCGACGGCATGCATGTGAGGCTGTTCGAGGCAAATGCACAGTCGGAAGGCTAGCGCTTAAGAACTCACTAACTCCCCTTGCTCGTCGCAGCCCCGTGGAGCGTTCTCGCAAGGTTTTCCTCAGAATTGCGACCGCATGACACCCGGTCGTCGCTGCTACCAACGAGCACCCCGATTGTAAGGACCTGTGCGGCGTCCAACGCTCTCATTTTCAGCTCGAAGGAGAGATGCAATGAATTTCGATTGCCTGCGAGTGTATCTTTGGCAAATCATCCCTTCCGGGTCGCCCTACATTCGATGCTAGACTTCGGCACTGAGGAACCACAAATGTGCCTAGACACCTTAAGCCGAATGCTCCAGAAAGATACGTCTACATCCTCGCGGATATTCCCGCAAGCATGTGCTACACTACTGTCTACTCGACAAGCTAGAAGTCGCTGGTAAGGTCGTTCACGTTATATTTCGCTCTCAATGGACTAACATCCTTGCACTCAGCCTGAGAGTGAATGGTTTAATTTTATGTAGTAATGATTGCGCGTGTTGCGATGCACTCTACATTAGTTATGGTACTGGTCGACAACCGTGTTGATTGTCCGCTTTTTCTGCGCTGTGTGTAATATCAACACCCTTGATTATAAGTAACCGAGTCCGATTGGAGGTCAGAGTTGAAAACCCCCTAGCAGAGAGCTAAACATAGTCGACGTGCAACGGAATGTTGCAGTCGGGTAGCGTCATGAAGTTTGTGCTGCGTATCTTCTGCAGACCGGGTTATTACAGGTCCATATAGCGTTGGGGATGACTGACGGAAACAGTTCGAGAGGCTGAGGCTGAGGTTGAGGCTGAGGAAGTCATAGCCATACGATCTGCTAGACACTCTTGAGTAGTGCCCCGAGTCTATGTTCAATGCGTTAACCATGCTGAGATGTCGTTCATCTCATCCTATCGTACTCGTTGATTATCGGAGTAGTTGCGGTGACCTTCGGAATCCATGTCTGTGGGTATCATCTGCACCACCATCAATTAGGATCACGAAGCATACCTGAATCCGGGCGTACAAGAACCATAATCAGTGCTCAGCGTCGATGTCGTCCCCACTTCGTAGCCACGCTCACCTCGTTGGCCAACCCGCCAGTGTCCATGGAGACCATCCCGGATGGTGAGTTCAGATAGCGCGGAACTACAGTGAGCTGGATTCCACGGGTTTTCAACAACCTCGGGTAAAGCGCGGACTTTGCGGAAGCGAGTTGGTCGTACACCACCACTGCTCAGCTTCCGCGTTCCCGATCCTCGTTTCTGTGATCCGAACACACTAGGCTTCTGCATTCGAGTATGGATGCCTTGCCAAGGTAGGTGCCCGTGAGAAGAAATACTGGTGCTCATTGGTAGCATGTTTCCACACCTCCGCCGACGGGAGAGAGACCTAGCGGCTTCCATCGACTGACGCTCGCTCTGGAAACTAGTGTCAAGTGTGGTTCACAGGCCCGAAAGCGAGTTGAACTATCAAGGCATGCCGGACCTATGCTGAACTTCGCGCCTCCACGATCTGGAGAATTCCGAGTTCCATAGAGTGAACTAGCGCAAGCGTTTGCTGATGACGGGTGAACGCGCACCGTGTTGCTGGTGGTGTGGCAGAATGTGTACTACAATCCAAGCGTGAGCATCCAGGTTCCGGGCGCTCCATACGATGACTGTCGAGTGGGTTCAAAGTCAGAAAACGCAAGTTCTGGCACGTGATTGTGAACAATCAAACTTCCCGAAAACGGACTGGCACATGCAGATCTTGTCAAGACAACGGACCCTTTCAAGCTCGCGACACGTAGTCAGAATGTATGTATCACGTTCAAGACTCAAGATGACGGTGGGAGAGCGTACCATATCTTATCAGCGTCACTACTTGGGCTTTCCACGATCATGGTCATGTCAATACACGGGCAGTGATCTACAAGCGAAGGCCCCGGTGTTACCCTGAAGTTGTTGTTGTCATTGTCGAAGGCGTGCCGAATCCTTGGCGGATTGGAAGGCTCCACCACACCGGATCTCCACGTATAGGCTTGTGGGTGAGACACCAGAAGAAGGTTATAAGTGGTCCCTCTGGTGTGGATGTCATCTTCCGCTCTCTTCTTCCCCCCTCCCCCCGCCATACCGTACGGTGTACTTCTTTTACACCTGGTCGCTTCCCTGACTGACGGTCGTGTTCACGTTAATCAACGTGTTTTTTACAAGACGAAATACTATTGGGGTCAGTCGTCATCCAGTCGTTCCAGTGTCTGTCAGTTTATGTATATCGGCTCCAGGGTTGTCGCTTCTTCAGGTATCATGCAGGATAACACATTTCTCAAATTTCCCGTCGTCACTATTTCTTGCATATGTCAAATCCTTGTCAGGTATGTCGCCAGGTTTAGATTACCTCCGAGCTCAGGGTATGATGGCTGAAACAAGGCGTTGACAGAGGTCCAGCTCTACAGGTTAGATGGTGACCGTCCATTCAATGTAGCTCGGCCTGCCCCCGACGCACTAATCGATGAAATCTTCTGCGAGTCTGTCGCAAGTGTTTGGGGTGGTTACGTTCATTGCTAGTTGCACTTGGCGGCGACCACTCTTACTGCATCGAGTATGTTTCTACAGCTTCCTGGTGGATTTTGAGGTACTATATACTGAATGCCCTGGTGTAAGTCGTTCTACGATGTAGTGCAATCTACTGACCTGATGGTTCAGGCTGGTGGCCGGAGACATGTACCGTCTGGGTTGATGCTCATGCTGATATGAAAACCTTGATGACAACCTAAAGTGGCGCGTGCGACAGGCTACTCTAGTGTCGAGCAGATTCATCCCAACCCTACAAAATACACGTGTTCCTGAGCGCGGAAAGAAAACATTCATGTTTTCGTGAAGATAACCATATACACTGGCTTGCATGTTGTAGACGCTGCGCGAATCCGTAACATCGAGGAAAACCAAGTCAGCAAGCCTGTCAAGGTGGCGTTCGACCATATAGGTGCGAATTATTGCCTACCTATTCATCCGAGCTTTGGCATCGACACGTTGGAGCTAGCGGTCGCGTTGTTCGAGGGTATGTTCGCTACATCCTTTGTCAATTCTGGCATCGCCCAGTGGCGATACGGTTTGACCTTCACCGAAGGTCCAGGAGGCTAACATTTTCTTGGCGTTAGATCTAACGTGCACCGCTCTCCTCTGTTAATCCTTTTCCGCCGGAAGTTGACACATGTCTGGCAGGACCATTCGGTAGAACACGAGGACGGGTTGTTCGCTCGTTCGATCAGGCGAGGTGGATGAACTGCTTCCTTCGATTGTTTCGTATGTCACGGTCCATTTGCAAAGGGTATATGCTACTTTCAAGCGGGTCCACTGATGTAAACGAATAGATCTCCCGGATCAACCGTGCCTTGATATTTCCACTGATTTTGAACTCCCGAAAGGACGTGGAAAGATGGACATGCAAATCTGTCGATAAAAAGGTCCTGTCACTGTTGGTCAAAGCGACAGCGTTGCTTTGTTCCGGAGCATCGCCCATTGTAGGTCCACAAATCTGAGTATATCCTTGAACTGGATTTCCAATTTCACTCATCTTCTGTCAATCGGTGTCACGGTACTGGTCACACGACGCGTGGTTTCCTGGTTTATTTCCAAAGACTTGCTGTGACGGATGCTATCCTTGCCTCAAATTACGGAATGACGCCCAGAAACCTTCCCTGAGGGTGCTTTGGCATATGGGTACCCGTTAACCGTACGGACAACAATGACTGTTTAACCATGTTAATTCCAGATCCCAACCGCTGTCTATAAATTCGGCTCGTTGATATTTTCCCTTCAGGATCATCCCTGCTTCTGATCCTTCACCTCGGGAGATTCTGTCCACCGTTTTCCTCGTACCATTCCACATTCCAACTATGTCGTCTCCACACCTACTCGAGACTTCAAGAGCGATGCGTCCGGACGCGTCCCAAGGCGCCGACGCTCTCCCTAGTGCTCCATTTGATAATGCACAGAAGATGGTCTACCCCAGCTTGTACCCATTGCCAGGATCGTCACACCCTCCATTGGTCTCTCCCCCCAATGCCACCCTTCCTACATCCCCTCCCCTGGCCCCGAGTATGTATGGTGCGGGTGTTGCCCACTCCACGGCGAACTACCAAGGCTACTACTCACAGGCAGGCTTCATGCCACCCATGGAGAATCCAGCCCTGCCGATGAATTATACCGATCTCCATACGACGTGCTACCCTCTCGTCGACATGCCTGTTGGAAATGCTATTAGTCCCACTGCTCCCTTGACTTCAGAGGACACCAGCCACGACGCGCAATTTGTTTGGTCTAGTACATTTCAGGCCGCACTTCCTACCCAGCCCGAAGCAGATCCAGATCTACGGCAAGCTCGGCAAGTTCAGCCCCACCGACAGGCCCCTCAGGAAGACCTTGCCGTGGCGGAACCTTCCTGGGAGCCCGGAAACGTCCCTATAGAAATTTACCAGACGGATCAAGAGTCTCGTACGGCTCCCGTTGCCCCGGGGGTGAGCCTCTGCGGCGATCAGTTGGCCAACCATTCCCATTCTCCAAAGACGAACAAGGCGATTCACACTTGTTTGAACGAACCGCACTCTGCATGCTCTCGCGGCGAAGTTATTTGCCTCAACATTCTAGCCGAGTTCGTTTATAAGCATCCAGACGTCCTGTCCTTGGAGAAAATTGCAGAGTATGCCATTGAGGCTATCGCACCTTTGGGGTCGAATGGAGGGCAGTCTACTGATCTATTCTCGCTACTCGACATCGCCGACCCAGCACCCTCCCAGCCCGGACAGATTTGTCGGGAAATGGCATCACCGGGCTCAAGCACAACAACGTCGACGTCAACGTCAGGACGCTCGTCACCAAGTGGATCATTCGTCCACCCTCCGAGTTGTTCTCCGGCCGCATCGTCATCGACGAGTTCTATCAGCCGCTCGGCCGCAAAACGGAAACGATCCGAGGACCACCTGGAGGATAGTTCCAGTGAACAACAACAGGAGGAATACACGGGTGTAGTAAGTCTGACATTATGGCATACATTTCATCACCTGACACTTCAACGCCAACAGGGAGGCCTAGAACATGATCGTAACTCGTGCACTGGCAACAACCAGACCTTCGATTCCAGTGAGAATCCGCGCAAGAAGAGGAAATCTTCTGATAACAGGGAGTATATATGCAGGATTTGTTCGATACTTGGCAGGCCGTGTCCGCTGTGAGTCTTGTTGAGTTTATATCCTCAACTGGACTGTTTTTACTGATGTCGATCCGTTCAGCCTGTCGCGCAGGGACTCGTTGAAGCGACACATTTTGTCGCTGCATGAGATATTTAGCATACTGTTCGGTCACGAGACATTCGATCTCCTCAAGCCCCGACAAAAAGGCCAGAGCGAGGACCTCGGTCCATTGATAGTGATGTGTATTTCCCTGCAATTAGAGGCACAACGGCGTGGGGCAGAAATAAAACCAGGACACGATCTCGCCGCTGTATACCCTCAGATCGCTGCGTCGCTGAATTATCCCTAACTCGTGTTCTCCTTTACTTGTGGATTTGTATTGTTGTAGTAGCATTTGTGATTTTATACTTAGCACCCGGACACTTACGGTACTCGTATCTTGTTCTACTTCGCCTTTATGGTATATCTCAACTGTTACGATTCATCATGCATCACACCTCAGGCCTCAGCCCACGACTACTACCGAAATGAAATCTGACTATGCTATGAACTTGGTGGCTTCGTGTCGAGAGATATGACAGCTTAACACAAACTGTTCATTGAAACCCGGCGCGACCCGCAGGTTCCTTGGTGTCAAATCATCAAGATACCTCTGCCTATTCAGGCAGATCCCACTCGTTATTATCGAGTCCTGTATTTCGGGTGCCGCCCACCGAATTGAAAGTAATAGACAGAGTGTCGGATTGTCCTCGAGAGGCATCGAACCGGCGCGTTCACGGGAGTGGGCCACACGCTAAAAAGAGCTTGGTTGGGGCTTCTGGTTGGAATTCCCGAGGCCTGGCAACCCTCTTCGTAACCGGAATGAAGTTGCCACGTGGATGTCAACCCCAATGCGAGCATTGTTAAGCGTCTTCCCCACGAGATGGACACTTGAACCTAGTGAATGTCCATTTCCAAGAGTTCATGGGTTTTAAACTCGAGTCCTTGAGTCGTGGATCTCGGACTGACTGCGCGTCTCGGGGGCAAATCTGGGTTCCAATCGGTAGTGTCGCGCTAGTGACTCTGCCTCGCCAGTGAGCGGACACCACGGTCCACTTCGAGCAGAAAGGGTTAGACATCACCGCGTTTGTCACATCCCCGAACATTGTGGTTTGTGGACTCGCCTT
The DNA here is from genome assembly GCA_038092555.1 of Boletus subgraveolens. Lineage (NCBI taxonomy): Eukaryota > Fungi > Basidiomycota > Agaricomycetes > Boletales > Boletaceae > Boletus > Boletus subgraveolens. The sequence continues at coordinate 47,407 of JBBPQP010000059.1, forward strand.
TCTCTCTGCGTTGCAAGACACCCACTCTTGTGACAGGTGGCTTTTGTGGGGTATGGCGGAGTCACTATGGGTACCTGGGTGTCGTTCAGCCGTCTCGCGCGACGAAGGATGCATACATACAAGCGTTGTCTCATCTCCGCAAATAGTTAGGCAGACCCACTTCAGAGAGAATCATTGTTGGTGTTCCATTAGTTCACCTGTGGTAACACTCGCAATTGGACTTTGAAACAGAGCGTTATGATAAATCCATGTCAAACGGGGGATTGGTGGTCAAATTCAGAGAAGTGAGACAATACACCACATTTCGTTACATCGTCGTAATTTTCGTACAATAGTCACAAGGGGATGGAAGTGCATGAGGGGGGGACGGTATATGGTACAAATGATAAGGACGATCCGATCAGTCGTGCGAAAGAGGTAACGACGAAAAAAGTGAACACCACGAAGTGCAGTCATGGTAATGCTTGTCAGAGGGGATAACCAACCGCTAACGTATGTATAGCACACGTATGTTGTCCAGGAGTTGCTCCGGTAAAACGTCCCCCTGTATTTGCACCTCAATGACCTGGTCAGTGGCAATACGCCGATAGTCTTGGGCCTGATTTAGAGCAAGTAAGAGCGCCCCAAATGGCTGTCTGAGAGCGGTGAGAAGCCTTGACGCGCATTTGCGTCGAGCAGCTTCCGACAGGGAGATGCCTGGGTCCAGTAGGCGTCTAAACCATGGATGTACAAGGACCATATTGCGTGAGCTGGGCATATCCTCCGCTCTCTTGAGCTCGACTCTCCCGAGGAATGGCGCCGTAACTGTGAAGGTGTCGGAGTTCGAATCCTGGGGAACAGGCGACAACGGGAAGCAAATGCACGGAAACTTGAGACGGCCATGGTGGAGTTCCGGCGGTGGTAAGTCGAGTAGGCGGTCATGAAGCTTTATAGCCGAACTGAGGGCTGCGGGGGACAGTGAGACTGAGGTTGCTAGCTCCGCATCCTCGACAGGAATGGGGATGTGGCGAAATTCTGGCTCCTGGTATACGGTGATCTCAGCAGGGAGGCAGGTGTTGTATTCAGATGGGCTCCCCGTCCAAGCCAGGATGGTAACGTCGGCGGATTGGGTGAGTAACGCCCCCAAGAGGCGACCAAGCGCACGGGGCACTTCATCGTCGCCGTAGATGGCTTCGATAGTGACCTTGAAGATACCCAACAGGGAGTAGGCCATGTCCTCCCTCCTCGTAGCGCTGCGCTTCGAAGCCAGGCGGAGCTTCTCGCGTGCGTCGTCGGATCCTGGCTTAAGAGCGGCAAGACGGGCCGCCTCGAGCCTAGTGACAAGTTCCATCCCTCGTTCGATGGCATGATGAATTTTGTGATTGGTGAGGTTGGTGTCCGCGTGGTTGGGATGAATGGGAAGATACGGCTTCCAGTCTTCCGTGTAGAAATGTATAGCCTTGGATGCAAAATACTCCTGTAGGGTCCATGCACGCTGGTTCCACCGGCACTCCAAGAAGTCTTTCAAGAGTTCATCCAAAAGCCCCAAAAGAATATGGACGTCAACCTCCAGCTGTTTGAGTACACCCTTGAGGTGAACTATTGTGAGCGACGATTCGGAATACCAGCGATACATGGAGCGCAGAGACACGTTCAACACCTCTTTTTCGGCCTTGTTGATACAGCATGTGTCGCTCCAAGCCCACCGATAACCGTGTTCGTGGGTTTTCTCGCAGAACATTTGCAACTTCTTCACGGTGTGAGGGAACTTTGCCAGTGACTCCGTGAGTTTGTCCACCGATCTCTTTTCGACATCACGGAATTCGGGTTCGCCATTATCTTCCCATGTGTGGGACAACGTAGAATAGCGGAAGTACTTCCGTATGGCTTCTTTCCAGTTGGCATCAGCAACGACCTGTGACGTCGGGGACAAAACGAGCTCCTTGTACATGAGATCTGCTCTGAAGGTCTCTATTTGCGTTTGTTTGTCGCAGAGACGTCCGCTTTTGGTGTTGATCAGCATATGCGGCCGCGGTTGAGCAAGGGTGTCCTCAACAACTTCAATTATGATTTTTCTTGTCTGGCGAGGCTCCACACCATTGTTTCGCAGTCCTGAAAACATAGTGTCTTCAGATGATATATTGTGATGCAAAAGAGATTTACCAATTGACTTGGGATCCTTAGAATCTGTAAGGTATGAGATCACCTGATCCAAGGCTTCAGCTGCTTCATGATAGTCTTGGTGTAAATGTAGTGCTGCATGCCTCCTGTCATAGCCCCAAGGGGAATAGGGATTTATTCTGATTGCCTGGCAGAAATACATATGGAATCATATAAGAGGCATAAAGAGGCAAGAGTGACTGCACCTCATCTGCATCTTGCAGGGCCTCCATCCATTTTGCTAGACCAAGTGCTACATATGCTTCACTCCGCTTGAGCAGTAAAGCATATTTCAAATCCGGGACTCCTATTAGAGGTTCCACAGCTTTGTACTGTGTGATAGCTGCATTGTAGTCTCCAGATTTCAGAGCTTTGTCACCAAGTTCCTCAAGCTCTTTGAGACAACGTTTTCCAAATGCTGTAAAGAGGCATCTGAATCATTGCATTGATATCAATGAACATTTACCACACACCCAAGGCCCAAGTTGAGAGTTCTGCATGAGTTGCAATCTCCCTCTGGTAGGTGCTCTTCACTTCAAGGAAGAGATCTGCAGCTTTTGAGTTTCCTTCCTCCAGTAGAAATTCACATTTTCTCTGTTGGATCTGGATTCCAAGACCACTAAACTTCCATCCAAAGACCTTGATAAGTAAGTTAGTATCCATCAGTTTGTATTTTTAAAAGGAAAAAAAAATTACAAATGCAATACTCCGCATTTCTGGGGTTTCATCATAAGGAAACATAATTGGCACTCGTGCTTTCTTGAAAGACTTCATTGCCTCTTCAAAATGCTTCTTAGACAGATGCATGTTTGCCTAAAAAATATAAGAGTTGAATTAACATAATATCATGCCATTGAGTACACACCTGAACAAGAAACAGTAGCTGTTGGTCCCCACTCAACTGAGTGATATGGGATATCTCTTCACCATATTTCCCAGACATACAAGAGAGAATGCTCTGCCAATAAACATGAATGAAATAATTAAAGCTTTAGGATGTCAAATACAGACCTGGATGACTTGCAGAAGGAATGTGTGTTTATCTGAGTGGCCAGTCTCAAGTACTTTGAGAATTTCCTGCCTAGCCAATTCATGCTTCTCCTGGCAAATGATGGCTATAGTCTTTGCAATCTGTCCTATTGCTGACGTCTGTATGCGGAGAGACTGATTGTATTCTCAAGTGAACACAAGTATCTGAGAGAGTCGATAGAATGTTACCTGTGTGGCATCCTCCAACGCCGCGTCCCCCTTTTGTAAACGTCCTCGTATAAGAGCCCGGTTAGCAAATGTGTCATGATTAGGTGCAGATGCGGGGTCCTCGATTTCTTTTGAGAACACTTCCTCTGCACTGTCTAAGTAACTATGGAGCCATGGTTTAACTGCTCCATTACTGATGCTCATGAGAGGTAACAAGAAGGTGGTCTGTAGATAATAGTAAGGCGATTAGATTAACAATAGAACTATCAGCGACCACTTACGGGAGGTTTCTTCTGAACCGTATCCTGTTCATAGTGTGCACACGCTGTGGCATACTCCGTGGTGGTCTAGCACTCGATCATCAGATCGGGTAGCTACAAAGGAGTAGAAGTACCCACATCAACGAAATAGGAGGTATCGGTAAGAAGCTTTCGAAGATCCCACATGGTGAACTTCGTGTCTACTCCAGCTGCTAAATGATCGCTTCCAGGGGAGAAGGCAATGCATGATATAATTCCGTCATGTTTGAGGATATCGCCGATTTGGTTACCGGTAGCTGTGTCTCGAAGCACGACGGTATCATTCAAAGAATATGCGACGACTTTGCTGTTGGGTGATAGAGCGATGGATGAAGGATTGCGGATACCACGAAGCGGCCATTGGTAGATCACGGATCCATCCTTGGAGTCAAAACGTTTAATTTGACCCTCGGACACTGCGAAGAGTTGCGGGCGAGTCGGATCGGCGAACCAAGCAAGCGTGATGTTGGGGGCGGAGAGGGTCGACATGACCGTAGCCGGGATGGTGAGAAGCTTTTGCCCCGAACTAGTGGCGTAAATTCGGATTGAGCCAAAGAGAGTGGCTGTGGCGATGCGCCTGCCGCAAGGACAGAACTTGACTGCGACGACGTTATACTCGTGTCTGAGCGGTCCGAGGTCGGGGCGCCTGTTGCCCGTGGATACGTCCCACACGTCAACAGTGCGGGCATCTGATCCCGTTACGACCCACTTCGAGTCTGACGAGATATCAATGGTCCTTACTCCATCGATGGCGTGGTGCACCACCTTGACCGGGACTTCCTCGCCCATGTTCCAGATCGTGAATCCATCAGTCGCACCGGTGACGACCCGGTCCCCATCTTTGGACGCGACGACGGCGAGAACGCCAGGCTTTGATTCGATTTCCTTTCCCATCAGATCATCTTCGGGAAGGCGTAGCTGGACCGCGGTCTCCTCGCAGCTGACAATGCGAGGCCTTTCGTCAGGTAGGAAGGCTAATGCCCGTATTTTAGAATTGATGTTTACAACTTTCGGCGTGTCTGGTTGACGGTCAGGATTCAAACCAGAACGATATTCAGGATGGTTGGCGCGTACCCTTCGTGGTGAACCAACCTTGTAGGAGACTCATCTCTGCAGACCGACAGTCAGCGCTGCTCGCCTGAGCGATAACAATGGGTCAGCGGAAGAACAAGGCGTGGGTTAAGGGCAAACGCTTACCTCCCACGATTATTCCACCTGTGGCTTCTAGCGTGATGTCACCAGCCGCGTGTCTTTCATAGCTTGCGGGAACAGATAACTTGATTTGGCAAAGCCGAATAGGACCTAGTGCGAAGATAACGGTGTCCGCGCCGTCAGGTGGGGATCAACGTGACGCGGAAGTAACACTTGTAGATAGGAAATACATTCGTGTTACGTTATGTCCTAGGTTGATCGTTCCATCGAAATACCAGTGCACTTCCCTGGACTCGCGGTAGATGCTTGACAGCTCAATCATTGGTCCAGATCCATTAACTGAATCGAGGAACGCATAGAGAACGGGACGCGATTTGATGACTTGGACAGAGGATGAGCTTCATTGTGTACCAAACATGACAGAACGCACCTTTCCCAGATACTTATCGCTCAATCGAGCTTGCCCTGTGCACAGAGTTAAAGCAAGACGGTTTCGTTTCGCTTCCATCCGATTTCCGAGCTCAGCTCGTCTTGTGGCTATGCACTGCTGCCACGGAAGATTACTGTGCGACCCCAACTAGGAGGCTCCTCAGAGCAATCCGGATGCGTGAGCGAGAGGCTTGGTAGCATAAATGGCGAGTATCGAGCACGGGTTTCTAGTTGGATTGTGGGTGAGACGACAGAACATCAGGTATGTCGTTTATTACGTTGCGACGGGCAAGCTACTCTCCTCGACCACGAGCCCATAGCACGCCGGGTACATTTCACGCAAAGGCTAGACAATCTGCACGAAAGTTAACATCACGACACGGTGAGGGGATCAAAATTCGCGCGACTGACGAAAGCGAATGCGCACGCCCTGGTGCATGGCACGTCCACTGCTGTCTCCATGTGATGTTGGATCCCATCCAGGTTACTGCGCTGCCTGTTGATCATACTTTCTTGCTTTGGGATCGGAACGCGCGTCCCGAACCGGATGATTATATCGCAATTCGCCGGGGGATCAAGGCAGCTGGTCTCACGGTTACGCGAGCTGGGGCCGGTGCTGGCACAAGGGATGGATGTATGGGGGCGTGAGAGCAATATCCAGTAGAGTGTGCCATACACCATAGAACGCGAGGCAGTTGCTGTATAGTAACCGCGCCGAAGTCGGGCCACAACTTCTGGGGTGGACAGCCTGCATGAACCAAGCAGAAAGAGTGGATGCGAGTTCCACTGAGAAACTCCCTTGTGACCACTGCAGGTCCTGAGTGCGAACCGTGGATCGCTAGATCTGACGGAATGCGTACAAGCAGTAGATCTGGTCTGCAGACTACTGCGTCACACCGGATGTTTACCGCGAATCGCTTTTCATGTCATCGTGGATGCGTTTCGACTGTACTGCCCTAGCTTTCTTCCCTCTATTCGGCGCATTCAGCTCAGTTGCACTGTCGGCTGAACTCTGCCCACACACGACCAATGCGCGTACGAGAAAGAGACAGAGGCATCAATGTCAGCAAGAATGGCAATGGGTAGGTGATTGATCGTTGCATTCTTGGGTCGGAAACGTGAGATTGGAACAAGAACCACACTGCCAGGAGTAGGACCGCCCGAAGGATCCAGACCTGGACGAGCGAATGCCAGTATGAGCAAGCGTAGCATTTACGGAATTCGGAGGCCTGGGACGATACCCATGCCAACTATACCTTGTTTCGACGGCGACGCACATCGAGGGCGGCCGGAGGGGGGAAGAAATAGCCATGGGGTAACAGAGCCCCGAGGAAGACAGTGGGACCGGAGTCCCCGATATCGATGACACCTTGGCCTGCACGGAGGAGGCCCAAAGTCGGATTCAGGAGTTTCGCGGAGAGCCATGAGATCGAGAGGCCATCTGATGGGGACGCGCACAGGGGTCGTATCGGCAGAGGCGAGGCAGATGTGCGCGCCGGCGTCGATTCTGGGAAGGGGCGGATATGCACATGTTCGAGGGGCGATGGGTTGGAGCGAGTGTGGATGGGATACCGTTCGAGTTTTGAAGCGTGGTATTGATGCGCCTGAGCTTGGATAAACACTTGTGGGGCTTAGCGCAAATGCGGGGGACGACGGGTGCGAAGCCGTTGGCGTGTCTACGCGTTTATTGAATATTCGGATGCTACGACCAAGGAGAGGCCTAAGATAAGAACGTAAATAAACGGCGAATCGCAATGAAGCCTCGGGAGGACGAAGCGCGGGATGTGTCGCGAGGACACGGAAGTAATGGGAGGCTTACTGACAGAGACCAACGGACGCAGAGAATAAAGCCAATACAGGGTGGTTCAGATACTTAGGATGAGTTATGGTGGGACCATCATGACAATACCAGTCCTCATATTGCGCCGACACTTGTACACTACAGACTCCCCCATAACATCATTTATCGAGTATCCGAATCGGCTGTTCCGTCGAATCTCCTCGGAATCCGATGAGGTATGTACGCCAGAACGAAGAGTGATGAAGATGAGTTGATTGATAAAAGTTTGTACACCCTTTCTATAATCGATGAGGGTTGCTTGGTATTCCTTAGACGACGAAAGCAATTTGCGCACATACGAAATGGCCGTGGGGATGTGAAGCGACGTGGTTCAAGTCTTATGGTGTCACACCCAGAACGACGAATAAGCATGAAGGACCGATAAAACAGAAACCCCAATGGCTGGGTTGGGATGGTTCACTACTCGGAAGAGATTCAAGAGAGTGTCGATACCTGAAGCCGAATGCACTGGGAAGCCAAGGGTATATGGGATAGTTATGCGGAGAGAAGGAGCGGGGACGGGAACAATGATACTGGAAAGCGTAGACGGTGTGGTATTGAACGAAGCTGTGGATCGAGGATGAGGAATGTAGTTCGTGGTGATCTGGAGGGGTAGTAGTGGTTCTGGAAGAATTTGCTGTCGCAGGTTTCTATCTGCACTGGAATATGTACCCGCCAATGCATGTAATGAGGCACGCGTATGCAATGGCATACGGTAAGTAGACGACCGTGGATTCTTTTCTGCATCGCTCTGCTACGTGACCAAGCATGGTTTCGAGAAAAAGGAAGCGGTGAAGGAATGATGAGCACTTGGGCGAGACCTTCAAGAGCCTGTGTGATACTGACGGGGACCCAAGAGTCGAGTGATAGCAGTTCCCCTCCAGCACCGTTCGCAAAAAGGAAGCAAAACCGATCGAAGTTCATGGTCGGCATGACATATTGTTAGTTGCGTTCCTTGCTGATGGGAACCACATCGTCAGCGGTGGTTGGGAAGGAAAGATTCGACGTTGGCAAGTAGAAGACGGCATAGAGGTGGGGATGCCAATGGATGCGGTGAATATTATTTACGACATTGCAGTGTCACGAGATGGAAAGTGGTTCGTGGGTGGGACGCACAGTAGCTTGGAGAGCCATGATGAAAAGGGATCCGAGTTCAAACTTTCTGCAATTTAAGCGGGCCATAATGGAGCCATTATGGTGACTCAATTGTCGTACAAGGTCTCCGGTCCACTCAGAGTCCTCGCTAAGCCTCGCGTAGGCTCGCGAAAGCTTTCAGAAACACAACGTAACAACTGCTTTCTCCTGATAGTTGAAGGACATGGCACGTATGCGGTGTACGCGGGAGCCTCGCGACGGGATCAGGTGACAGGACTGCGGTCAGCGACTGCTCGACCCCTTGGAACACAACTACTGGGTCATTGCGGTCAAATTCTGACCCGACGGACGCCTCATCGCCACTGCGACATGGTTGCGCAACACCGTTCGGATCTACCAAAGTTAGAACAGCCGCCTCCTCGTCGACATCCCAATCCAAGTCTGCTCGTTGTCGAACCAGTCCCTCGCTTGAGCCAGCGATAGCAAGCAACTCTTTGTCTTATCTCGCGACGGAAACATCAGCCGTCTCGACGCCTCAACCGGCGGGATGACGCTCTCTCAATGGCCCATTCACAGCGACAATGAACCCAGTGCATTGCCCTGGCAAGCAACGGCACATCATCTACGAGCTAGAAGTATCTCCTGCGAACATCAAGTTACAGAAATTCTGCTTGCTCGTTTATTCTCTTGGCTTTCAGTAGACAAGTTGAACAATATGGTATTGCAAGAATCATTGGTGGCAATGTTCACATGGTATCGTGGCTCGTCACTTACGGTCGTGTATCTTCGCGGCGTCTCGTTGGCGTCTCAGCTCCCTGGCGGTCTCCGGAAGAGCATCTGGAACATCCGAGGATGGACATATCAAGAATATGTTACTGCCGAGACTGTCCAGTTCTACACTGAGGACTGGAAGCCATACCTTGACTTTGTCCAATCACAAGGAGTCACCTGCCGTCATCTCGGAGATGCAACAGGCCACAAGAGTTTCCGCACAGGAAATGGTTGTACTTCAGCCTAACCTTAACAGAGTGCGCGAGAAACTCTATCTGGCTTCAACGCACCAAACGACGCTCGTAGAAGATGTTGCATACTCGCTACTTGGCATTTTCAATGTTGACATCCCAGTCATATATGGCGAGGGCGTTCGCGCAGTAGGTAGACTCCTGGAGCACATTCTGACGGGTTCGGGTGATGTCACGATTCTCGCTTGGACCAGGCGTGTGGGTACCTACAATAGCTGCCTACCAATCGATCTCACGGTCTACAAGCAACTCGTGCCGCCACACATCTCTCAACCCATCGAGATGGACGAGATGGACAACATGGTCGCAGGTTTGCGGTCATCCTTGCTGGACCTCTCCCCTGCCGTGACGCTGCACGACCACCTCCATAGACTTCAATCACCTTCCCTTGCTGCCAGTCGACTGCGACTTCCTGGCATCGTCTTTCGCCTCACCGAATTTGTCCACATCTCGGGTCCAGATCCTGCGACAAACCTCCATATATATCGTGCCATGACGTCCACGTTTGGGGACGTGGAGATCAAGACAGCCGACGACTTGACTGGGAAGAAGGATCTCTGTCTCATTCATCCATGGGATCCGGCCGCTGCTCGACCAAGAGTTCTCGGACGGTGCGGCTGTGCTGGACAGAACAACGCAAGCACTTCAGCTCGTCGCTCGTCTCAGGCAGCCGTTTGGTGCACTTTTGCTCGAGCCACTGTCGTGGGTAGAGTATAGGCGCGTTGCCACGGACAGTTTGATCGTGGTTCAAGTTCGCGACGTATCGCTGACTGACTTGATAGAGAACATCCGTACGATCGAAGTACAGTAGTCTTGACTTCAGTGCCGTAATCTAATTACTGCATACCATCGTCGACCATACTCGAGTAATGTCGCAACCTATTTTACCCCGAATTACTGATTTCGCACACGTCCTTATTCCAACGACCCAGAAAAGAGTCAGGCGATGTTTTTGTGAACGCTTCGTTGGCCCCGCCGTCGACGAATAAAATCACACCCACCGACTATCCGGGCCCCAACCGCTGAAAAGGTCAAGATTTCATTGGTCCGCTCAACGACCATAACAACACGGGGGACCAACAGCTTTCCTCGCCAAAGCTGAACCCTATGAGGAGGTAAGAATAAATCCTGAAACAATGGTTGAAATGGTCCGATAAAACGAAACTCCGCAATTCGTTCACGAAGCGGGCATGAAAGATGGTTGAACGTCGAGCAAGACAAAACAACAGGGATGCTGCAATACCACCGATAGGCCTGGAATTTTCGTAATTAGGTCCTCTAGGAGTGTCGTTCATGAGTCCGTCCAGGGTCTCGGCCGCTCAAAGAACGATGTGTCAGAGGGGTGCTTCAAGCGACCTGGCTCGTCTGTATGCTCCTATATCTGCACCTAACTCAGTGCGTGACCAGGACCAAGACCAAAACCGATGTTATTGCTTGACTAGTAATCGGCATTTGACGGCACGGTAGCCTGACATACGATAGGACACAACGAGTCATCGAGTTGATGGATGAGTGAGGTAACATCGAGGACGATGTCGAGGGCGGCGCGTGCCTGTGGGACAGTGGTGCATGGTAGAACACGAGCCGTATGAGTACCAGATGCAGTTCTTTATGTACCAGCGACGTCATCACGGTTGTGTGTGGAGGGTCAACCATACTCCTACACGCGGGAAAAAAAGAGCAAATGCTCTAAGTGACCATGTCAGAACCAGATGCAGAAGAGATATACCTCCAGTGTATCCAACTTCATCACTCGGCCTCGACACGCCCTCTCATACCACTTCGGTTATCGGTCGCAATCAATTAGAGATTCCTCCCAATCACCTCATCAGTTCCCCATCCTAGGATGTCCCTCACCCTCGCAGACGCCACAAGGAAGGTAACCTGGGACGACAACAACGCCCCAAAATTCCAAGGTTCGATTGATCCTGCTCCAACTGCCTCGCCTGGAGACGTCCCAGTTACCCTCGAACCTGAAAATGGAACAAAGGTCAGAACTACAGATACTCGAATCTAGCAGGAGGGAAAAGAGTCACACCTGTCGTCATACGCGAGTACCTTCTCCTTGGCACTGGCACCAGACGCTACTAACGCTTCCTGTCTTGTCAATGCTTTCCTACCACATGACAGGCATTCATGGCGTGCGCCCAGAAAGTATGATCCCTTTCCGCCCTCTTCCTGGTTCAACGTGAAGCCCAACACGATAGTCGACCAACCATACAGTGGTGCTGTTCCATGGGACAGATCATCTGAACACAATGTCCCCGACGAATGTGATGATCGGGACACCGATGCGGATGACGATTGGTAAGGATAGAAGTCGCCCAGCTCAGCAGACGTGTCCTGCGTTTCCCTGGACGGAGAAAACGTCGACGCCTTGGGTAGGGCGCGGGGGAGCAAATCCACCGATTTATAAAGAAGATTGGACGCCGCCCCCGTCGTTCGACTCTCTCACAAGTGGCATGGATCGGCAGGGTGAGGGACAACAAATATGTTCCCATTCACCATCTCCCGTAGCTCATAGCTGGGGACAACCAGAACCGGGAGCGCGACGTAGATGAGGGCACCAGTGGAAGACAACACAGCAAGAAATCTGGGGGAAATTCAAGAAGCAGAAAAGGGGGATGGGGATAATGAGATAGGAATCGACCCGGCCATCGTATTACCGCTAGCCAACGCGAAATTCACAGAAGTGGAGTTAGGTGATGGCGTTACAAGCGTTGTGAGGGCGGAGCGCAGATGGAACATTTACAGAGATAGAGGAAACAGAATATCAGGGATAATGTCGTGGTGATTTCGAGCGAGGGCGGTAGTTCTTCAAGTAGCTGCTGTCGCGAGTGCACGCTTACAGAAAATCGAATGAGGGGAACTGGGGGGAGACGCTGCGAGCTATTAGGTGGGAAAGTATGGTATGCAGCAGCGCGGGCGCTATCAGGGGACGTTGAGCCTGGAGTATGTAATCTGTCTCCAGAGTAGAAGTTTGGAGGAGGGTGAGAACGCAAGAGGAGTGGGGAAGGCACGGGACGCGTGATGAAAACGCATTGTTGGCGAACCAGGACAACGCAAAGGAATCAGTTTGGAAGGAGGAAAGTCGGCCTGTTCAGCAGAAGTATCCTGCACCTCCCTAGATGAAGAAAACGTCGACGTCTTGGGTGGAGCGCGGAAGAGCAGATCCACCGATTTCAGAAGAAGATTGGACACCGACCCTGTCGACGAGCCAACATTGCCTGTCCCTGAAACACCGAGCCTACTCACACCACCCTCCTTCAACTCTCTTATAAGTGGTACTAGATTGGCAGGATGACAAACAACAGATATGCTCCTCCCTACAAGCTCCTGTGGTTCATAGCCGAGGACAAGCCGAACCGAAGGCGCAACATAGAGAAAAGCACCTTTTAGAGACAACACGAGCGAGAAATCTAGGAGAAATCCAAGAAGCAGAAGGACGGGGATAACGGGACGGGGATCGATACAGCCATCGTATTACCGCTAGCGGACGTGCAATTCATAGAAGCTGGGTAGTGGCGACGCGAACATTGCGAGGGGCGTCGTTGCATTGCTGCGTTGCCTGCTGATCCATTTGAAGCACCAGTTGGACCAGAGATGTTTGTCTCTTTCGAGATTGGTACGAAGTCCGTAAAAGTCGTGTCGGCGATAAGGTTTCTCAACTCCTTTGACACTGCTACACTTATCATTTGCCCGTGTCTTCGCCCCTTAGGACCGATATTCGTCATGTTCTGAACTTGGGCGAGCTGGCCAAGACCATGACCCATATCAGGAAGCCCAGCGTTGCTGCCTACGGTGCTCGTCCCCCAGGAGCCATTGTCGACGCAATAGGTCCCATCCCGTAGTTGATCGAGTATCCGGTTTGACTACTCCGTCGAATCCACCTGGAATCTGATATGGTAGGCGACTTCATCAACTTCATTGGACATATTATGTACACCACCGCGGACAGGGATGATGGAAACGAGATTGATAAAGGCTTGTCCGTCCTTTCTATAATTGATCAATGTTGTTTGGCATTCCTTAGACGACAAAGGCCATTTTCGCGTGCGGGAAACGGCCTCTGGGGACACGAAGCAACGGGGTCTTTTGCGACGTTCCAGTTGGGGACTGCAGGAAGCGGCAATTGCGTCCAAGAACTTCTTGCTCCCTATACCCCATCAGATGGCAGAACGTGGGAAAAGCGCATACAATAGGGCTATCATGTCGTCTCACGTCCATGATAACGAATGAACACGAAAGATCGAAGAGACAAGCTGGATGGCCGGACTGGGACGGTTCACTACTCGTGAGAGAATCGGGAGGACATCGAAACCTGAAGCCGAATATACTAGCAGGCCAAGTGCATTGGATGGGGCAGTTAGGGAACAGGATCTGGAACAAGGGAATTGGAAAGCGCGTACGATGTGGTGTTGGATGATCCTGTGGACGGTGACGAGGAAGCAAGATCAGGAATATAGGTGGTGACCTCGAGTAGGGGTGGTTGTTCTGAGAGTGGCTGCTGGCGCAGGCCCACGTTCGCAGTGAGATGGGGAGGTGTTGCGACCAATTATGAGGACAAGTGTGGTAGGCAGCAGCGCTGGGACTATCGAGAGGCGTTGATGCTGAACCAATCTGTTTCGAGATTAAGGCATAGTAGGAACTTGAAGGAAGAGAGAACGCGAGAGGAGTGGAGAAAGCACGGGACGCACGATGAAAACGCAGCGTTAGCGAACCACGAGGAAGCGAACGATTCTGGGCCGCTGTCCAAAAGACCTACTGGGAGAACCCTTGCACCACCACCTAGTGCAAGTATGGGTGTGCCATTGAGCATGAACTGGGAGATCTACAGCTGGACCGCATGCGGGAGGTGGTGGTGGTCATAGTGAGTAATTTCTGAGAGAATTCTGATGCGCCACAGCTGTGCGGTCAAGGTGTGTCGGAGATTTGATATTTCCATTCTAAGCTGATTGCAATGGACCCAAACACCCAAATGACAAAGCTGTGTGAGAATGAATCTAAAATCTAAAATCTAAAATCTATCTAAAATCTAAAATCTATAAGTTAACGGAGAACGGTGGGGGAAAGTAGCTGTATCCGACGCTTTTCTCGGATGGGTCGAGTGGGTCGGATGGGTCGAGTGGGTCGGATGGGTCGAGTAGGTCGAGTAGGTCGCTAAGGTGTCGGCTGGTTGGGTGGGTCGCTATTGCCACGTGTATTTCCTTTTTTGTCGAGTGAAAACCATGTGGCTCGCTTGCATGAAAACCCTTCTCCATTA